>JBCJKH010054766.1:0-22318 GCA_039877255.1 Loriculus beryllinus | reverse complement strand
AAGCCATTCCCCTTGGCCTGGCCCTACATCCCTTGTCCCAAGCTCCTCTCCAGCTTTCCTGCAGCCCCTTTAGGCACCGGAGCTGCTCTCAGGTCTCCCCTTAAGGAGGCTTTTCTTCTCCAGGCTGATCCAGCCCAGCTCTCTCAGCCTGAAATCAATCTGAACTGGACAGTTTTCCAGATTCCAGCCTCACCTTCTGTCACAGCAGGATCCTCAGATGCTTTCCTGACCCAGTCAGCATAGTCATGGATAGCAGAAACTCCTGGGTTAGGCGCTAGAAGAGGGCAGTGCTCATCCATATGGACAGTGCTGTGTTTGAGCTTTATCTCCAGAGGGATGAGATACAGTTGGTTTTCTCTGTCCATCGTCCGTTGTGCCAAGCTCAGCTTCTCCACGTGAACCTTGAAAGAGGATTCTGAGAGACTGGAGGAGAGGAGAGAAACCCAGGTAGTAACGTTCAGAATTGTTCTCCAACCACATGAACTGCTCCACCACAGAGCTGCTGCATTGTGCAGCTTGTCCCAGCTGTAGCATAAGGACAAAGATCTGAGCCAAGCTCAACAGCCAGGTATGAAAATCCTGGGTACAGCCTGGGACTTAGAACCAGCCTTTGCCCATCAAACCTCACTGAACTCTGTGCCTGAAGCTCTCCGAAGGCAAGCAGCACACCTTACCATAGCAAGAACATTCTGTGAGGGCACCTCATTCTCTCAGCACATCACATCTGCTGGAGAGCATCCAAACAAGGTTTTTGGAGGACTGCAGAAATAGAACATCCAGCTATGCTCCAGTCACAGTTAGGGATGGAGTTACACAGCCTTGGGAAGGTCTGTACTCTGCTTTACACAACAGCAGAATTGAAGACATCCAAGAAGGCTAAACAAGAAATTCCTTGCGTAGGTCAGATATCCTCAGGGAGGATCAAGAGCAGATTTAAAGCTTCCTGGACAACAATTCTGAGCTCTCTTTCACCTTCAGCACAATGACAGTGTTATTGTTAAGAATCTAACTGCTCTTATTACAATATTCCAGGTCTCTGAGATTGAGAGTTTGGTGAAGTAGCAACCTGAAGGATATCTCCATGGCCAGTGTGGTCTTGCACCACATCTGAAGGAATATGGACCTACAATCAGAGTTCTTTCAAACAGAGAGAGAGAGAGAATGTCAGATCCCAAAGGAAACTGCTACTCACGGTTTGGGAGCAACGGGAGTTGGCAGGAATCCATACTCCACCGAGTCACGCTGAAGATCTTCCATGTCTCCTGACGCACTCAACTGATCTCCACAGTTGACAAGGGTCCAGTTGGGTCCCCAGCCAACACGAAAGGAGCGGCCCATGAAGAGCGCCATGTCCATGAGCAGCTTCCCTTTCCTGTGGGTGATGGACGCCTCGAGGGGCACGAGGCCCTGCTGCCTGCGCACCCCCACTGTCCTCATCTGCACCTCAGGCACTGCCGGCGGGACGGAGAACACCGGCTTCAGCGGAGACGTCATGGACCAGACGGCAGCAGGAGAGGGACTGCCCGGAGCCTGCGGCCCCTTGAGCTCCTGCCCAGCAGCACTGGGTGACTGGGAAATCACAGTGGCAAATTTGGATTGCAGCAGCCCACCGACTGGAAGGGAGAAGGAAGAACATGAACAGGATGCTGGTGTTTCAGCAGTACATTCATGGAATCACATTAATTATACATAGGCCAAGTCTGATTCTGGGATGCTGTCACAAGAAAAACCATCTCCCTGTCTTCATCTCAACCCATGAGCTTTTCTCATCACGTCTTCTCCCCCATCCTATTGAAGAAGAGGAGGGAGAGTGTGGCTGGATGGGCAACAGGCTGCTGGTCAGAGCTGACCCACCACAGCTCCGCCCGTGCTCAGCCAGAGATGGGACTTTGTTAGTATCAGAACCAAAACCTCTTTCTTCAGACAACAGGTGGTTTCTCACAGTACCTGAGTATCTTTTCTGTCCATGGGATTTTGAGATCGGGAGTCTCGGGGAGCAGATCTCTTGTGAAGAATCTGTTTTCACAGGTTGCTTCCCAGGATGATGATCCAGGATCAAATCCAGGTCGTCTTCATCAGCGAGCAGGGAAGCTTTCATGATCTGAAGAGGTGGCAAGTCAGGGCTGCGTGTTAGTGCTCACTCACAGCACTAGCTGATGCACTCAGCTCCTTCCCCACCAAAACAACCTGTACAGCTGCACATGACCAGACAACCTCCACATGCTACATGGATTCCCAGTGACAGTGGAGGCAGGAGTGAGCTTCAGTGGATGAGGACCTCTGACAACCAACTGCTTACATCGGTGTCACAGGCCTGGGTAGGGATGAGTGTAAAGTCCCAGAATAATCCTGTTTCCTCAGTTCTCTGCTATTTCTACTTGTTTATCAGCTTAAAAACCTCAGGACTGGTTTTTCCTTACAAATTTAAGTAACAAGTAGAAGCCCACAGGTTTTGAAGGTATAACCCTTCCACCAAACCCCAAATCAAGACCAGTCCTCCCATTACCTTATGGTAATTTCCCATTTCCCACAACTGGGCTCAGGGCACCCTACGTAGGGATCAGTTCAGCTTAACCCACCCCTCAGAATTCTACCTTTCAGATGAGTCTAATTTTTGTATTCCATGCCCATGGCTTTAAGGTCCCTTCCAACTCAAACCATTCTATGACTACCACTCACATATTAGGCTTCTGTGTTTGTGGTAAACCTTTATAGATATGAAAAGCTTCATCACAGAATGGTTTGAAAGAAAACTCATCTAGTTCCAACCCCCATGCCTAATCTAATCTCAGTCTCCCCTCTGGCAGGTTAAAGCCAGTCCTCTTGTCCTGTCCCTAACAGGCCCTTGTCCAAAGCCCCTCTCCAGGTTTCTTGTAGCCCCTTTAGGCACTGGAAGGATGTATTGTACTGTCAGTACGTTACCTGGTATGTACCTGGGGAGGCAAACGGAACCATCAGTGATAAACATTACCAGAATTCTACCTTTCAGAGAGGGGCTGTCACAAGGCACCCACCTGCAGCACGTGGGGGTTGATGCCCAGGGTGGATGCGATGTGCGCTGAAGCGGGCACTGCCTCCTGCTCTTCCATGATGTTGTCTTCCAGTAGGGGCTCCTGAGGGGGCTCCTGGGTGATGTCAGCCATGTCACTGTCCAGCTCCACCATCCTGCCCAGCTGCTCCACGTCTGGGGTCTACAGAGACAGGCAGAGGCCGAGTCAGGCTACAACAGGTTGCAAGAGCTTTGCAGAGAGAGAGGACTCAACAGCTTCAACAATCACCTGCAAGCGGAGCGCAGGACTCCCCTGCTTGGGCCAAGCCTCCACATTAAGTTTAGAGATGAACACACACAACCTACTCCTGTCTTCTTCTGAGTTGTAACAAGAGTCCAAGTTACAGTGAGGAGAAGTCAGGGTTTAGTGACGCGTTCCTGAAGTTCACCAAGACCCATCAGGCAGTAAGGAACTATTCTTCAGCTTTCCACTTCTCATGGGGCCACCAAAAAGGAAGTTTTGTGCACCCTGCTTTCCCCACCCCACTCCCTCAAAGTGCTGCCACACAAAGAGAGGCCTCAGTTCAACCTTCAGAGGACTGAACACTGAGTGATTCACCAGCACCAACATGTGGCTGATGAGCAGAGGAGCTGCTGCAGGAGCTGCTGTGTTTCCCTGCTGGGACCAGGTACAAACTAAAACCATTGGGTCTGTGTTCCACCAAGAACTTAAAACATGTTAAGTGGACACCAGTCCCCTTGAAGATCAGCTACAAGCGGGTCACAGATTCTGTGTGTGTGCGCACATGTCATTATTTTCAGCTTTAAACCTGGACACAACTGGCACAGGACTGGAGAGCTGGAGGGTTTTCCCCACTTATGTTGCACTCATCCCTGCCTGTCAGCAGTGTGAAAGTGAATGCAGTTCTCTTCCAATCTGCAGCTCAATCTCCCATAACTACCACTAGTTCAAGGCAGGAGGAAGAATTAATTTTATGGCATTATTGATGGCAATCAGATGGCATCACCTTAGTGATGAGCCTGAGGGGACCTATACACACCTTAAGTCACAGAGTCCTGGAACGGTTTGGGTTGGAAGGAACCTTAAAGCTCATCCAGTCTCAACTCCCTGCCTTGAACCTGTGCCAGCGCCTCAGCACCCTCCCAGGGAAGAGCTTCTGCCTAAGAGCTCAGCTCAGTCTCCCCTCGAGCAGGTTAAAGCCATTCCCCTTGGCCTGGCCCTACAGGCCCTTGTCCAAAGCCCACCTCCAAGTTTCTTGCTGGGCCCCTTCAGGTATTGGAAGACTGTTACAAGGTGCCCCCTGAGCCTTCTCTAAATACAGTTTACAGTGAGAGTCACTTGTGCCTGCACCAGCACCTCCCTGCTGGGGCTGCAGGCAGAGGATGCTCAGAAGCTCTTGGCTGCATCTAGCACAGAGAATCACAAGATTTTAAGAGGTTTTTCAGGCTTGTTTCAGACAGACTTAAGTTCTGCCTGTGTTGCAAGAAGGATACAGACTGTCTCTAAATCTGAAACTATCCATTCACCCACCCTGACCTACTGTGCATGTGTCATGCAGTGTATCACCATTGCCCGCTACACATTGGATGCATCTCTGTCTTTTCTCCAGTCTGAGCTGCTGCCTCCCCAAGGGCTGTTTGAAACCAGGAATTGGAGAAAAGCTGAACTACTCAAACCTGAGCCATTCCTGGACTTGTGGCTGCTTCCTGAAGGCATCGCTCAGTTTCATAAAACCTTTACTAACACAAAGCAGAACAAGATATAGAAAGAAAGAAGCAACCAGAACAAACCAGTTCGTGTTCCTGTCATATAAGGGAATTATTCATCCATTTCCAAAAGGTGCTGGGCAGCTCTGATGATCTTGATCAAAACACTAATAATTAACAAGGAACACTTCTCTTTCCAGGTGAACATGTGGTAACCCTGTTACCAGAACCCCATCAGCAAGTCACACAAAAGAAATCATACGATCATCCACTTACTGGCACTTTTTCTATATCCCAGTATTTTTCTAACATAAGTCAACTTGATGAACACAAACATGCTCATCTTCACCCTGAAGATGAACACTGAAATTTCCATTTTACATATAGGAAACAGAGGAATAACCAATCCAAGAGCTCAGAGACACCAAGAACTTGCTGTGTCGGCTGATTTGCATCCTCAGTGAAAGGTAAAACCCACAAAGGTTTCCTCGGCTTGCTCTCACATTACAGCATACAGAGGTCAGTCACTGTCCTGTAACTTGCTCTCTTGCAAGGCACCTAAATTTCCATGGAAATCAATCACAGCAAAGCACTGAAATACCATCTGAGCATTTAATGAGATCACCTAAAAAGTGACTTGAACAGACTTCCCAAGCACCGCAACCAGTGAAAGATCCTCCTTCATTTGGAAGCTTTGAAGCTTTTACAATAGCACCTAGAAAAGAAAGGTAACAATCTGAGGATGTTTGTGTGATTTTAGGTTACTACATGTGATAAATTAAGTGCAGATTATAAACTACAGTGTTTGTGTGAGATTATAATTAAAAGAGATTGCTAAAAAGAGGAAAACAGAGTTTGTTATTTCAAACTTTCCTCAGGCTTTAATTTGTTTTGGTTTTAAATGTCATTTTTTCAGTATTTCATTGTTAATTTTGTTTATTTCCAATGTTACAACTTCCATCAGCACCAAAGCCAAGCTGGACCACACAAAGTGCATTTCTGCAAGCTTCAGATGAGCTGGTCTGCCTCCACTTCTGAAATCCAAAAGGCTGAGGAATTCCCCTCATATCCCTACTCCCGATTTTTAATAACCTCACCATGACGCAGGTGTGAACTAGGAAGGTGTTTGATGTAACCAGGTTTATGAGGCCATGATTAGTAAGCCAGGCGATGCTGTAGGACCCAGGAATGCTTCCTGGCTCCCAGGTCTAGGTGTAAATATAGGCAAAGCTCCAACTCTGTGACAGGATCAAGTCTCGACCTTGCTCAGCCCTTCTTGCACTTCAGTTTCCAGACAAAGAAACACAAGCCCATGAGCTAGAAATGCTCTGGACTAAGCCTGAATAGGCCCCTGAGGAGGACCAGAGATGCAGTTTATTGCCGGGTACCAAACAGATGCAGCCCTACAGTGACATAATCAAGGTACAGGTGACATTAACACCGTTTCCTTGGGTCTGTGTTTCAGCACTTCCTCTTCCATCTGAAACAGTGCACAAAAGGCAGCACATTAACACCAGGATTTAAACCCACGGGAGATGCAAGGGCAGGCTGGCTAGACACAAAGCAGCACATGGGCACAACTCCAGAGTGGCACTGACTTGTGCTTCCCTACAGTTACAGAAGATACAGGCCAAGGAAGACAACATGAGTCAGATACTGATCTCATGTCATTCCTCACCCAAATTATCAGGTCCTGGTTTGGTGAGCAACAGCAATTTGAGCTCTGGTGTCATTGGTGACTTTGATGTATATGTGGGCAGAGGGGAGTCCTTGCTTGGTACCCTCTGCCTGAAGAATTTCCTGCTTGCTAGGGCAGAAAAAGGCAAACCTTTCCCACCTTCTTTTACAGCAATCTCTTGCTCAGGGGTCTCATACATTTTCTATAATAGGTACTGAAAACATTTTGGCTCTATCCACTTTAGTAGCCAACGTGGTTTTAATCCTGTGTGAGGGGGAAGGGACTTACTTTTGACAAGCGTTGTTAATAATGAGTCATTTTCTAGCACAGACAGTCTCCTGAGGTTGAACCTATAGCTTTTCTTTCACCCCGCTTAGTTCTTCCCACACACAAGGTAATCTGGCTCTGTAGAGGCCCTGTCATGGTTATTTATGTATTCTAGACCTCTATTTGCTCCCCATCTCTCTCTCATCACAGCTTGGTTCTGCATGGGAGTATCTCCAGAGAGAAAACAAAACACTTCAAAGAAAAGACAGCATTATCTTCCTCCTCCTCCTGTACGAGCTCCCTGGGTGGACTTGGTAAAACCTACACAGCTCTTAGCAAAGTACCATGTCAGTAGGAATGTAAGATCCCACTGAGTTCCTATTTACTACATCCTTGTGACATGAAAGCCCTTGCGTTTCAGGGTTATATTTTCTCTTTATATTTCCCTTCCTCTGTGCACAGAGAATTCGAGCTTAGAGGAGGATCTGAAACCTGTGGCATCTGTAGCCGCTTTCTAATGGTGCACGTTCATACCCTCCATCCCACAGCCACATACAAACATCTCAGGTCTTTTGGTGCCCTCACAAGCAGCATTCCCAGCAGATAGATCACTGCCCTAATACCTAAGGCAAACTGATGTACTCATTCTCCCATTTCAAGAACACCTCAGGTCTTAAGACTACTGTTTAAGGTTTCATGACAAAACAAAGGCTGTATTAGGCACTTTAGACGGGTACAGTGCCTAAAACAACAGAGCTGCAATTTCTGATGGGATTTAGGTGTTACTACAATAGAAATGATAAATAGCAATTATAACAGAGACATTTATAGAAATATATACCCAGATATATATACTTTACTTCCTTTAGCATCATTTATTCGCTATGATGGGGCAGTGAACTCAGCAATGAAAAACACAACTATATATGCCTTGTATTTTGCCAAAAATACCAAAGTGTGCTATTGCACTGCTGTTCCTGACTGAATTAAA
Organism: Loriculus beryllinus; assembly: GCA_039877255.1. Classification (NCBI taxonomy): domain Eukaryota; kingdom Metazoa; phylum Chordata; class Aves; order Psittaciformes; family Psittacidae; genus Loriculus; species Loriculus beryllinus. Next base: position 14,665 of record JBCJKH010054766.1, on the reverse strand, counting down.
TCACTTGACTGATACCTCCTCACCAGTTTTTACAGGCCACGCAAGTGCTTTTGCTCTCTGGGTAGCACTTGGATTTTAAGAGTTGGAAGACTCCAGTCATGCTTCCGACATTAGGCATTTACTGCCCATCTGTGGTTAGGTGCCTGTGGGTTGACGAAGTGAAACTCCTGGCTTGGAATTAAGTATCTGTGACTGCTGGAGCCTGCACTGTGATCTCAGTTGTATCTTCTACAGAAGACAGAGAATAGCATCGTACCCATACCTGCTGCAGCAAGCAGAGCGCTGAAGAACAAACAAGCCTCACCTAGACCATATACCATGGTTCCTGCTTATCTGCATCACATGACAGAATGGCCATGGTCCCTATGAAGCTGGAGGAGGACTACATTGCACTGGGGATAGCTCATAGTTCAGAAATGGCTGCAGCTTTGAGCAGTCTCTCCCCTGCTGACTAGTGTTTGAAGCCCGCAGTGAAAATAAATGCAGGTCAGTGAGTCAGTGGCTTGAATTCATTGAACCAGTTATAGGGATGCCCATGTGTAGCTGCTTCAACTTTCAGACTTTCCCTGTTAAAAATGCAGAACTTGGCTTCTTCAGTAGTGCTGGTGTAGATGTAACTGTGAAGATGATGTATTTCTGTCCTTCACAGTGCCCTTTAGCAACAGAAGACACCATGCAGTGTGGTTACCTCTTATGCTTTGGAACTCTGGGACAAAAGGACAGAGCATCCCCATTTTGGACCTGAGGTTTTCTTTTAAAACTTTGTTATAACCCTTCAGCCTCAGGAAAGGATGCATAGCCTGGTCTATGGATGCTTGTGCTCACATTTCTCCTGGGCTGCTCTTCTAGTACCCTTTGTACAGGGGCTGAACTCATTCCTGCATCATGTTGAGGGCCTCCTCAGAGGTGCTGATGGCTCCCTTGTTTCACTGTCTGCGGTGGGAGGAAAACAGTGCAACCGAATGTTTATGGTGCTGTAAAACCCAACAACAGTAATGAGGTGGTGACACGAGCAATGCAACATCTGCATAGCTCCCAAGCTCTGCTGCTGTTCAGCTGATCCATCATCACTGCCGCTCTGACATGGCACTCTCGCAGCCCTCTGGAAGGAAATCCTCACCAACCATTTTATGAACAAGGAAGCAGGTACCAGTTTAGAGATGAAGGTGCTAATTGTGGCACATCAGCAGCCAGGAGAAACAATTCCTGTAGGATCTCACACATTAATCTCCTGTGACTGCTGGTCTGAGTGAGACGTGTTCCCTCAGTGGTGCTGACAGCTGCTAATAAGACAGCAAAATACCCTGCAAGCATGGCCATGAATGCTGCCAGCCAGGAAGCTGGGGATTCACATCACTGGCAGATCTCAGCTCCAACATTTCCTTGTTGGATAAGGAAGAGGGGATATACTGGAGCCCCTTGCAGGCAGGAAAAGGGATTAAATAGCTTTCCATGCATGAGTTGCTCTATTGGTGAAAACAAGGTTTGGTGAAGCAGCACGGCTCTGCATGTGTCATACTTTCTGGAGACACTGTATGCTATGTTGAGGTCTATTTACACCACTGTTGAGGATAAAAGGTAAGAAGTAGCCATCATTTCATGATCAGGTTGTCAGAACAGGGATATGCTTCATCTGGGAATCTCAGTAGTGAATATTTTTAGGGGAAAGTGCTCTGCCTACTTGTGTTTACATCCTACCCTGGCCAACTGGCATCTGAACATCACAGATCACAGAAGTGGTGCTTGGAAAGGATTTCTGGAGGTTTCTAGTCCAATCTCCCATTCAGCTATTGGACTGTAGCCACTACTCAATCAAGGCAGCCAAGGCTGAGAGCCCCTGGGGATAGCACAGTCTCTCTGGTAACCTGCCCAGTGCTGCATGGTCTTCCTAGTGAAGAGATTTTCCTCCATATCCAGTATGGATATCCTACACAACAACCTGTGGCTGTAGCACACTTACAAAGAAGTAACCAAAGAAAAGAGATTTGGACCCTCAGCTGTGCGCATGGATTTACCTGAAATTAAGGGCTTCAGATCCAGTTCCCAGGTACTCATCCCTGCACCTCTGGGGCTTCCACATTCACAGCAAGAGAAAGGTAAACTAGAGACTTAACCCTGAATACCGACAAAAATCTGTGCCTTGGAGAACAGCAGTTTCCAATGGCATCCAAATTCCATGAAACTTTCCAGGGACAAACACCTCCCCTCCTCCACATCCAAGGGCCTGACTTGGTTTCTTAAACTCCTGACAATGTCTGGGTTTGTGGCAGGGCTTTTCCAAGCTCTACCAGCAAACCCAAAAGCACGGCTAATCTCTTCCTTTGCAAAACTTCCCGTTAGGGATATTCTGTCACGAGGAGATGGTATGAAGTGAGGAAAAAGACCAGACTGCTACGCCAGGTGCTCGAATGCATTATGGATGCAACAGTAGTTCAGCCACAGCATGCACAAATGGAGCTATACGTCTGGCTGGAATCAAGCTGGCAGTTTACCTCCAACTCCTTCTGCAAGACCCTGACTGACCTTAATACTGAGCGAGACTCCAATTCATCTCCCCCATTGGCTCTATCCATCCATTATTTGGAGACACAAATAGGCTGTCTTGTGAATTAGAGGATCCAAAAAGAAGAGAAACTTGTTGCATCAGGCAAATTCCTGCACTTCCCTTTTGCTAAGTTGAAGCTGGGCAAACATCCATAGAGTCCAGTAGCTAGACAGCAAAAAGAAACAGAGGAGGAGGAAAGGAGCACAGGGAAACGCACAAAGTTATAAACTAAAGTTATGAAATGGAGAGTAAAGGGTGAAGTCTGGGGAAGTGGAGAAGGGAATAGGAATAAGAGGGAAGATGAGGGGACAAGGAGAAACTCTAGGAAAGGCAGCACAGAGTCTCTGCATAGAGTTACCATAGATTTCACTGTTAGCAAAGGGAATCAATGGCTGGCCCCAAGCCTCACGCTGGCAGCCTCTGCTGTTCTGATCTCAGGACCAGCATCTGTCAGCAATTTTCAAGAGGAACCATTAGAAATCACTATGTTTAACAGTTTGTCTTGGCCCCCTGGAATTTTACCACCCCCAGAAGCTACTGCAAGAAAAGCAGGGGGTTGGAAGGAGGAGGGTGGAAGTGAAGAAGGAAGAGAAAACAAAATGGTTTTTTGTAAGATTTAAAGTGTGCCTCCCCTTTTCCCCTGCTTATATGCCACATCCGCAGAGGTGATGTATAGATGGTGCTTTTGGCCTCATTCCTGCGTGCTCGAACCACACGGATGCTGGTTTAGAGGAGAGCTGGCTGGAAACTCCCTGTGAGCAGGCTCCAAGCGTCTCTGCTGGGGAGCCTTCCCGGAAGCAGAACAGACTCAGAGATTTACAGAGCTTTGCAAAGGAAATTGTTCCTGACACTCCTGACACAAGAGTGACTTCTGGGCATCTCGCATATAAATCCAACAGAAAAAGAGATGTAGCATTTCCCAGAAGTGGCTCAGTCACTTGGCTACCACCAGACGATTTATTCCATCTGTTCTTCTGTCCAGATCCCTAAATAGTGAACCACAAAAGGCAGTGTGGGGAGTGAGGGAAGGGAAGAGCGGTTTCTCAGAGCATTTTGGCAAGCCTGGCCATGTGCAGTGCTCGGTGGTCACTTTGGAGGGTACACCCGACAGTCACAGCAAAAAGGGGGTTTAAATAAAGTGTCCAAAGGGCTGGTTCTGCTTGGCACCAGTAAAGCTGGAGAAACAAAACTGAATGAAAGAAAACAAATCACTGCAGTGAGGTTTGAATGTGTTTTCTACAGTGCCAGTAGCTTGAATTGGAGCCACTTTGCTGAAGGAGAGACTTACGTGGCAGCTAAAAGATGGGCAGTCACAGGGGTAAGGAGCACTGTGCTGGGTGGCTTATGAGGACCAGAATCTGGTGTCTGATCCAGTTTTCTCTAAATGCGACATAAATCCAGCCCCAAAGCACCAAGTACCACAAGGATTTAAAAGTACACTGAAGACTAAATGGGATTTCAGGTCCAGATCTGAGCTTCGATGCTGCCTCACTTTCTATGGGAGCTCAATATAAGTTGTGTTATTTCCAGGGGGGTGAGGTCCATTTGCATCTATCAGGATTACACAGTATGAACCTCACACTTCTGTTCTGTTAGGTATACAGTGTAAATAGGAAGCATTTCCCTTCTGCACCTTCTGCTTTATACAGAACTCACCCTTTCTCTGCACTGTTTGAGCCAGCAATACCTGGAGACAGGCTGTACAGAGGATAAGCCTGGCCTCATGTGCATCCCAAGATGCCCGTTTTGTCTAGACTGGAGAGAGAAGACTTGTAGGAGTCAAGCTGAGCATTAAGAGTTGGACTTGATGATCTTAAAGGTCCTTTTCAACCTGAATGATTCTATGATATAATGTTAGCAATAGAAAAGAATCTGGGTTGTGACTTGCCATACCGGAGACTAGGGAATGGTACCCTGAGTTCCTGTTCCACTCAAGTAGTGAAATCCATTTGCTCACAGGCATTCTGACTTTTCAATGGTATTTGACTAGAAAATAGCTGGGGTTCAACACAGAGATTTGAGTTTTCTCTTGGACAAAAAAAGCACATCGGCAGTGTAACAATTTGATTTACTGCACAGAGTCCTACTGCAGGTTTGAGACCAACTCTAAAACCACACTCTAGCATCTCTCTTGACCTCAGAAGAGGTGAACCCCTTTATCACCTTGATGGGCAGACTGAGCAAGAAGCGAAGGAAAGACTCAAGGGAGAGATGTCTCTCAGTTTGTGCTTGAAGTGACTTTAAACCCTTCCAAATAGAAATGTCAAATGAGTTTTAAAACCTTCCAAACAGAGGAGAGCTAAATGAGTTTTTCAGATCCCCTGGACATGTGCAAACACAATGTGACTTGCAACATTTCTTAGCCTGAACTCCAGCAACAAACTCTAACTCAATGCAGTTTATATAATGTTTTTCACACCAGGGACAGGGTGACAGACATGCAACATGGGCAGATATATTTAACAAGACTGATATTAAGCAGCCAGCATGGTTTTGGCTCTCAGGTCTTGATTTCTCTACACATAACATTTAGAGTTTAGCTGAGTTTTAGAGAAATACCTATGGTGAGTTAAACTAGGCTTGGCTACCTTTAACCTTGGACTAGATTACCACATAGAGAAGAGTGGAAGCTGTAGGTACCAGCCAGTTTTAGGTTACTGAATAGATAACTCCCTATTTCATACATCTGGTTAATATTTGGAAGATTCCATGAAGTTTCATTGCTTGGTTCTGTCTTCATTTTCACTGTCAAATAGCTGAACAAGTTGGTTTGCAATCAACTTTTGTTTTGTTACTCGCTGAAATGAGAAAGATTCCTGGTTAATATGACATGATTCAGGACTTTAGAAAGGAACAGAGGAATTTGAGCATCTGTTTTCATGTTGCCTTGACGGGACAGACTTTAATGAAAAATCTGATTAAAAATGTCTCCTCCTGCATTATATCAAGTCTCATTGCTTTTACTGCAAGTTAAGAATGTGCACATGTTAACCACAGACTCGAGTCCAAAGGTGATGGAGCTGTCAATAAAGTAAGTAGAACATTCTAGATTAGCTGCAAAGGAGATGGGTCATGGAAACTAAAGAAGACTGTGGCAACTTGGCTAGTGTCTAGGAACACTTTAGATCCAAGTATATTTGGAGGTGTACCAGGGAAGCTATCTAGTACAAAATAGTCTAAAAATCAGAGCCAACAACTTTTAAATTCATTTTTCCATGTTTAAGTTGCCATTAACTGCCTCACTTGACTGATGATGCCCTTTTAATTCTCCTGTGGGTATCTCTGGCATCCCAGGTTCTTCCAACTGCTCCAGTTAGAATGGTTTAAGTTACCTTTGAGAATCTATCAGCCTATTTGGACACATGGAAAATCCAAGAATAAAAAAAGTAAATAGTAAACCAAAAATCTTGAATTTTCCAACATCATTTTGTCTCCTCAAAAATCTTTGAAAACATTTGGAAAAGATCTGTATAAACAGTGAACTTGTTTTTCTACACCAAATCCCTCTACCTGCTAGTCTGTTCACTGCTTGTTCTTGAACCAGAGCCTCAGCCATCATGAATCATGGACTAAGGAAGTCAAGTAAAGCAACACTGCTTCACACCAGGCAAAGTCTTGGTCCATCATGTCTCTGCTGTCCAAACTTCTAGTTCAAATTGTTTCTACATCATAAATGCCTTCTCTGTCAGAAGGATGCGATACCTGAAGCGCTTACCATGCATAAACTTCTCTCTCCCTTTGGAGCTGTAAATGTTTGATACCTTCCAGCAACTCATCTCTGCAATCAACTCAGAAGAAAACATTTTTGGATAATGCTGTCATATTTCCTAAAGCAAAACAAGTCATTCAGAGTAGCAGATAAATTAATTCACTGTGGAAGTTTAAGTATGTCTTGATTGCAACACAGCAACATGTAGCAGTGCGAGGCAGGGGATTACGTGACTACATCCAGCACTCCTTTCTGGGAATAATCAAGCCATTTCTTTGGGATTTCTTTAAGTTTTCTTTCTCAGAACCACTTACTGAACATTTTATTACGAAGCAGATATTTCTCTGATTCTGTGAGTTTGTAACAGAGACCTTAAAGAGCAGAAACAACCCAAAGTCAGCAGATGGAAGATGTGCTTTCACATACGCGCCTGGACACTGACAGAAGGCCAGGAAAAGCAGGTGTATCTCTTTCCATGAGTGTTCAAGTAAACTCTAACCATGCTCCGGAACAAAAGAGTGCTCCACATGGCTGCAACCGCTGCCTGCACAGTGTCATGAGCTGAGGTTTGACTTCCCTGTATCACTAAGACCAAACATTTATTTGAGTTTACAGGAATTAAGCTCCAGAGTATCACCAGAAATCAGGGATGTTGGTATAAGTCTAATGTAGTATTTCTATCCTGTTTAAACTTCTATGAATTCCTGTCTGTATAAGGTAATCTGTTTACTCATTGCTTCAAATTGGGTGCACTGCTAAAGGTTTCAAAGAGTTTCCATCTTCTAACCTCAGAGATAAGTGAATTGAAGTGGAAAGATCCTCTCTTTAAATGGAGTTTGCTGATGTGGTCATAAATATAAGCATCTCTAAGAAAACATTTACAGCTCTAGCTTCAAACTTGGGTCTGAATCGAATGAACTGGGAGTGCAGAGAGGTCCTGGCCAAAGTCAATCAAGACAAGAGGGAGGGAAGGAATGTAACAGAGTCTGGAAAAGTTTAGTTATATGAAGCTTAGAGTCCAGAAAGTTCTGGAAATGCAGTGACTGGAATCCTTTATACATTAGAGAGATGACAGCAAAAGCTTCAGCTTTATCCTTTAAACCCTTTTGCCCATTTCATGACAAACATTAGCACTAAACAAGTCTAAATGAACCACTTTATTTTGAAGCTACCTTGAAGAGCATATCACACCCCAGCACCCGGACTTTGAGTTGCTCTCTTTCTGAGAACTGCCCACCATACTTTGGGCCACAGGGGAAGAGGAGGGACACTGCCTTGTCAGCACCCTCACCTCTGAGACATTGCCAGCACCTACACACAGCATTTCTCGGAAGCAGAGAATGCCACAGCACAACTGCATGTCCCCAAGACTGTCATTAAAGAAATCCACCAGCATCCTGCTGGCAGCTGAAAACACAAACAGAAAATCACAGGCTTCAATTTGATTGAGAGTGTTTTGATGAAACATGGAAACCAACTGATTTCTGCAGAGGTGGAAGCTAAAGATAGACCTAACCAAACTGACAAGATCAGCAGCATGCTAGGTTAGACAGCCTGGCAGGGTGGAGGATGATGGGGAAAGATCATGCCAAAGACAGACAGGAAAGCAGTTGGTATAGAAGCTCCCAGTCACTTCACATCTACCTCTCTCAGAAGTCCCACACTCCATAAGCCTCTAAGAACGTTCTGTGAAATGCTTTGTTCTTTGACACTGAAGGCACTGAAGGATCTCTAACACCACCGTTTCCAGACAAACTGGCTTGAAAGAGCCGCGGTTCTTGTGAAAGAGGGTTTCAGCAGCAACTCCTTCCCAAGGACAAAGTGGAAGAGGGCAGTGGAAAAAGTTGCCTGTAGAAGGACCAAAATAGGCTGAAATAGTAACAGTCTTACTGTAAAAGAGAATGGAAAGGAAAACCTGCAAGTCAATGAGAGAATTCACACGTATAAATAGAAAAAGGCAGATGTTAATGAGTCATTGCTAGCTCAGAGAAATAAACCATTTGCCTTTTCTTGGAGTCACTAGCACATCCTGCAGCAGCAGAGGCGACCTCTTGACATGAGCCATTTTTAACAATTCATTACTCATACAGTCTTCCAGCTGTTCAAATGCTCCTTGAAGGAGTCAGAAACATGACATCATCTCTTGCCCGTGCTGTTCCCTACCTGAAACACCACTGGTTGCTGGGAGGATTAGCCCTTGTGTGTGAACAGGAAGAAACAGAGTCTGGAAGAGAGCTTCCAAGAGACAAGGATAACCCTGCTTGTAGGAGGTTGCTCTGGCACTGTAGCTCTTTATGCTCAACACAGACCCTACAGCATTCATCGGTCATCAGCAAAAAAAAGCCTAGGCAAGAAAAACCTCAAAAAAGGTGTGAAGTTATTGTCAGCTCTGCTGTGAAATACCAGCTTTTCACTTCCTGCTGTAGTTCTCAATAAAGCTATGAGAAATGTGTTTTACAGTGGTATGCAAACAGGCATCCAGAGGTGATCTGGGGTCCAGATGTGAAGCTAAAAGGATGATGTAACAGGGGAGGAGAGAAGCACTGGGACATAACATGAAACTTCCTTAAGTGCTTACCAGCTTCCAGGCATGGTGGTCTGGCCCAACAGTTTGGTGCTAAGCATTTAATCTATAGACTGAAATTTTGCATCTGTAAACTGTTTTTGGGGGGCTTTATTATTCAGGATGATTTCAGGCTGCAGGATAAGTCATGTATAGCATATGGAGCATAGAACACACTGTACATTGTGCTGAATAAACAGGCATTCAAAGAATGCAGCTAGAAGAAGTAACTTCTTGAAATGTTATTTTTAGACTGCACATTTCCAGGCCAGCTTCCACTGGCTCCACTCCGTGATTTTTTGCTCTGGTTATCACAGGCTATCTCAAGGTTTCTGTTTGCCAGATTGCTGCGTGAGTGTTCCCCTCAATCACTTGCTATAAAGGACAGTCAGTCCTAGGGCATCTTTGGACTACAACCATGGACTTAACCTCAAACCAGTGTAATTTTCCTTCCAGTGATGTCTTTCCTACCCTGCAATCATGCTCAGCTTCTTTTCCAAGACCATGATGCAGCAATGTCAGCAAGAGGAGCAATTTCTGATTCACAAGGACAGGCAGCAGCAGTGCTACCTACTGGCTCTCATACTGCCATCAGCCCTGACTTTAGGAAAGAGGCACTAAAAACTCAAACAGGACCAAGCTTGAATCCTGAAAACAGATGTCCAATTTAGGACCATCTCCATCCCAGAAGTCACTGCAATAGGGAATTAGGGAGGAGAGGTAATTGTTCAGTTACTGTTTTAATATTAGAATACAGATCTATGAAAGAGAGAGAAAAGATGGTTTGTTGCTAGCATGTGAGTTGGGCACATGCTTTGGAAAGGGCTTCAATCTCAAGGCTTGCTGAAGTGAGGCATTTCTGGCATGAACTGATTAACGTTGCTCTGTACAGTGAAGCAGTAACAGTTCCTTTCAGTCATACGGTGAAGTTTGCTCATGGAGAAGAAATACTGGGAGAAAGAAAAGGTGACTTTGAAAAGTCAAATGGGAAGGCTTGTAGAATGAAGATTATCGTTTCTTACATACTTTCAATTGTCTCGCCATCCAAACCCAGATATTACTGTCACACACATTACCCAGATGACTCCTAAATGAAGGGGTGATAATGTATGTTTTTTATTCCCCAACTTGAAACCCAGTTCTAAATTTAGGAATACTGTTATCTGCCTAGCAAGGAGGATCAAGGTCACTTGTGGGACACCTTGGACAAAGATGATGTTTGGACACTTATGGAATGCAGTGTTATAGTTGTTATTTCAGAAAAAGGTGTACGTAAGGTTAGGTAGAAATCTATGGGGAAGATCTGGATCCCCTGTGAAAGACTCTGGAAGAAGAAACATGAGACAGGAGTTGGGCAAAATAGGTTCTTTCCATCTGACTTGTTCTGGCACTTACACTGTATGAACAATTTAATCCAGAGAAAAGGGTCTTCTCCCAAGAGACTCTTTCCAAAAGAAAAAGTGAATTGTTTTTGGATGTTAGCACTTAGTTACTCCCTCCTACAACTGACAAACATCAGCTCAGACTTGTAATTGCTTTCAAACTTGAGCCAGCTGCCATGGGGAAGAGGTTGGAAGACCATAAATATTGGCTGACAAAATAATGGAATGGATTCAAGCTCCTACGCAGAGGAACATGTTGGGTAAGATCTCCCTGTACCTTGGTTCTGACTAGCAAGGAGTTCTATTGTGATTATTCAAGCTATTCACATCCTTAGGTATTGAAGAGGTTTGTGTTCAGAGGTACTGAATATAGAAGAGGTTTGAAATCTCGCAAATAATCGAAGGCAAACATCTCCCAATGCTTCTAAGAATCAGACACATTTCCCAGTCAGCTTGCTCAGCATGTATAGACTCAGCCTCTGTAGGCTCTACAGCTGTCTGAACATGGGCACTCACTGCATTCAGCAGGAGACAGAAACTCAGTTAAGACCAAGCCCCACTGTGAATCAAATAGCTGCATTTAAACATCTACCATCTAACAACATGAAACAAACAACAGAACAAAAGAGAGACAAAAGAGAAAGGGTAAAGGCAGGAATGAAGGACAAATGAAACTGAGATTCTCCCAAAGGTACAAAGGATAGGAGCTTTAGTTAGGTCTTCATCCTATGTCTGGCCTACCTCCATTCTCATGAAGTACAATTTTGCATGGAAAGATGGAGATGACACTTTGTGATTCATACAACAAATTGTGTAAGTCCTTGGTATTATCAACCCTACAGTACTGAAACCAGAAAGTATTGTGCCAGACACATCATTTTCTAAACTGAATCAACATTGAAGTTACAGGTTTCACCTCTCATGAAGTTGGATATTTTGAACATCAAAATACAAGCATAAGCAAACTAGAAAGGTTTTGCATGTAAATGTGGTTGGAATACTAGGATGTAAAAGCAGCTGTGCAAACATTATGGCTGTGATGTGGAAATAGGTATGTGTTTCTTAAAGTAGAATCTGGAGTTAAAACTCTCCATGTCACTATTATATCCAACAAATACATATTGTTTGTGGAAGAAATAGATTGCAGGAGGGACAAGCAGTAAGTCACAATTTTCAGCTCTAGGTAACTGCACAGACTGTGGATTTGAAAGCCATTTATTTGCTAAACAGGAATAAGTCAAAGGTCCATGCTGTGCAGTTGGTGGGAAAATGTTCAAGTCCACTCAAACACCTCAGCAACAGGCTCAGAAAGGAGTATTATTTTGTATGAAGTGCTGCAGAAGAGGTTAACCAGCAAGGAACTGAGCCTCCTGGGTAGGGCAATCTTTTGTTAACTGCTAGTGATCTGTCCCTTCTGCAAACAGAGGTTTTGGTCTCCAGGACTAGTCCAGCACTTTTACGGTTACCCAAGTGCAAAGCCAACAAAATACTTTCCTGTATTTGCTGCTCTTGCCTTGCCTTGAACAAGGGAGTGTCTGAGGCTACTAAATGGTGAACCATAGTTGTGGCTGAGAACAATGATTGTTATCTCTAGTCTGCCCACAATTTAATTACTGTTTTAGTTAAAGCAGATCTGTAGCAAACATGAGTTTGCTTTACGGGTATCAGTAATCAACCACAGTAACTGATAAGTTATTAAACAGAGTAATTGTTGTTAGAGCAGCGCACAACATTTTCAGTCTGCTGTTGCCCAATCGTGATTCCTGTTGACTAGCCGTTGTAAACCCAACAAGAAACAGGTTCTGCTCTCTACCCTTTTAGTATTTTTGTTTCAATCAGTTTCTATGGCCACCACTAACTCTTAAAATAATGATGACTGATCATCACTTTCCCAAGAAGCAGAGGTCAAAACTCCGGGAGAGCCAAACACTAAAGAAAGAGATGAGGTAGTCATTGGTTTAAAGGCACAGGTATAGAAATACCCAAAGAACAAACAGCAAACTGACAGGAGGTGTTATCACAGAGGTCCCAGTGTGGCTGGTGGTAGCTATATGGAACCAGGCATCTCAAGTCACAGAACCATGGTCAGGATTTTTACTTTTCTGCCTGTCTTGTTACCCAAAAGCTGCAAACACAAGCTGAGATGACTCAGAGTCCTCTTGATGGTTAAGAATAAGACAGAAAACTCAAAGAAGCTTTTTCATATACCACTTGAAAGTGGACACTTGAACAAGTATTAGCTCAAGCTTCTGAGAATATTATTAAAGTGAAAACGATTAATAGCCTTTTTAAGCCACCTTAAACAAAAATAGCCTTCTCAGCTCATCTGTGTATGGCTCCTATGCCTTGTGTTTGGCTCGATAGACTAAACCATGAGAAAATAGACAACATGCCAAGGCAGTTATCAGAAACTTTATAGGGACATTTCTCATCCATAATCCTTTGCATATAAAGGGAGTTGCTTCTCCTCCCCTCAGCAGTCCTCTGGCTGACTGTGGATCTAGCCATCCTTTCTAGAGCAAGAGCTTCTTAAAACTGTTACAGAGGAAATGAGCAAAATACCTCCTTGGAGAAAATTTCTGGACTTGAACCAGTGACTGTCATTGTGATTTTATCAGTACCACCTGAAGGCTTCACTGTTCTCAGTCAAACACTTCCATCTCTCCTTAAGGCATTTGGTGGTAGGAACCAGCTGTACACGTAGCCAGAAAACAAAGAATTGCAAAAGCTGATATACACTGCCCTTTGCTTTTCTGTCATTTCTGGGAAGATGATTAAAGCTCTAGTAAATGCCTCCAGAGCCCTACATCTCTAAGTGTTGATGAACCCTGCCCCAAAACACATGAAGCTTTCTCATTGCTCCTAGCAAGAGGCTGCAGATAAGGGTCTTCTGAAGCTTTTTTATGGAGTACAGGGGGAAAATCACCCAGTCTGGAGAGCAGTAGCCACAAGGCAAAGGTGCCAGGGATCTCTCTGGAGTTCAGAGCAGGCATAGAGCAGGACACTAAGACCCAAAACAGGCCTCCCTGTACCAATACCAGAGATGACCACTCCGTATCCCTTTTGAGGTTGCACCCCTCAGGAAGCAGACAGATCAAGAAGCAGAGAGATCAGGAAACGGCCTTCTAACAAAGACATGCCATAAGAAAACCAGCATTGAGGAGTTTAAGACATCTTTTCTCTTTCTGCAACTCCTATCACAAAGATGCACCTATATGATGCCTGTGCTTAACCACATTACCTCCTTCAAAGCTGTTGGCTTTCTTCTAGCTCTGCCATGACCCCACACGCTATTCCTTCCTACTCCAAGATACTTCATTTAGGTGAAAAACAACCCCAACAGAAATGTCCTGCACTGAATTAGTGCTGTGCAACAATAGAAAGTTTTAGACTCCTACTTCATTTCTAGGAAGACTCGCATGAGGAACGATTTGCTGGAAAAGAAAAGATTATTTCATAGCTCTGGCGTCTGGATACAGACTTAGGCTGGAAATCAGCTCCTACCATCATGTACCCCACTAGGTTCAGCTGTCACTTCACCAGGTGGCCGCTCACTGTGTGCTCCTTGTTTGACCTGAACTCCAGGAGCCTGATGTGCTGAAGTGCTAAGTCCTCAGAGCTGCAGCTGGACTCAGTGGGAGCTGGGTACAAATGGAGAGCTCTCTGCTGCTGAGTGCTCCAGAAAAATCAGCCACTAGGAATCTTAATAAGCACCCAAAAGCTAGAGGTTACTTACATCCTGTAACCCTATTTCCCCATCCCATTGTATCCAAGCATAATGGAAAATTCATATGAAAGGGTTTTGTAAATGCTAAAATGTGTAGAAATGGGCACAATAGGGGAGAAACCCCCCAAACAAACAGAAAAACTCAGAATGGACTTGAATACTGTCTGGTAAATAAAGCACACAACTGATCTAAACAATAAGAATAGTTGCTCATCCTTATCATAAGTAGTACAGAGTCACATGGGGAAAAAATAATTGGATTTTTTGAAACTGTACCATAAAATGCATATAAGAATAGACCTAATTCAGGTTACTTAGGAACTATGGTTCTGATTTTTCCCACCGTTCTCGGCCTTGCCAGACTTTAAATACACTTCCATAAAAATAACTCAAAAAATCCGTGTGGTGGCAGAACACTTTGCCATTGAAGTTAATGGCTATAGTAGCCGTACTGGCTGTAGGAGCTATGTAGAGCTAAACCTTAGAGGACTCTCAAAGCTTCTAGCTTGAACATTGTACAAAACCAAGGAAATGCATCTCAACTGTCCTTTGTAGCTTATATAACCCCCCCCCCCCCAACTTTTCTTAACAACAAAAGAAATCTTTCTTCAGGCATAATAGAAAGAAGAGAAACCCCAGTCAGGGGAATGGAGGTAACCAGGTGGATTTTAAGCCGGGAGGCTGTGGCTTCATTCAGGACTCGATCACAGTGGCCTTCTGAAAACACTATATCAAAAGA
>JBCJKH010054764.1:28370-45818 GCA_039877255.1 Loriculus beryllinus | reverse complement strand
TTCTCTACAAGTCCATTTGAATCCATTTTGGCTATCTCGGCTGAGCAGCAGTCGAGTAAGAACGTTTGAACTCTGTTCCCACAGAGAAAGAGCTAGTAAAAGGGACAATAATCAGCTCAGTTTGGAGACACTTGCTGTATAATTTAGTCAGATATTGCAAGCAGCCTCCCTTTCTTTCTGTCAGAGTTAAACCCCGAGTTCTATGAAGACAGGCACCTTGGGGCTGGAGGAGTGTCACCCCTTTCTTTCTTCACCCCTTAGAGCAAAATGCGCCATCTGTTGGATGTACTGAAAGCAGACCTTGGCTGCAGCCCAGACAGTGATGCAGAGCACATCCACACAGGCTGGAAAGCCTTGGACTCGCTGGATCTGCCAGAGTTCGATACAGTGGAAGAGCTTGAAATTATCAGTAAAAGTCAGAGACAAGGAAAAGCTACAAAAAGTGATGAATTCTTTGGGACCATGAACTTCCTAAAGGAACCAGAAAAATGTGAATCACCAGCATTAAGGGAAAGTTCAAGGGAGACACAGCGCAAGGATGACTTTTCAGAAGATCTCACCGAAATGATGGATGCTGGGGCACTGTCTGGTTCTTGTGTGAAATCTGAAGAAGATGGAGACATTTTACCCTCATGTGAGGCAACTTTAAACTTCATTACTTGTGACAGTGGTTTGGAAGCCAATGAGGAGATTGGTGATCTTGAGGAAAGCTTTGCACAGGCCCTTCGGATCTCACGAGACTATACATAATAGTAGCCAAAACTTAGCTGTTAAATAGGGATAGAGCTAGTTCTGTGGAGAACTGCCATTTGGTAAATGGTAGTAAATTATTTGGTTTATTTTTAGTTTATTCCTGTTTAAATACTGTTAAAATCTCTCTAGCAAGATACTATAATTAACAGTAATTAACAGGAGCATTAATCTATCTCTGTATTAATGTAGACTCTAAAGGATAAAATATCAGTTATCAAAAAAATTTTTTCCATTTTGTCTGTAATTTTATAACTAAGAATTAACTTTTAAGAATATTAAAATCAGATGTATATTTTTAGAAAGCTGTATTAATAAGTTATGAAATATTTCTTGGGTTTTATTTATAATAAATAAATTTATTGCTAGTACAATTGTGCTCCTGATAGAAAGATCCAAGATTTTGCTATCTATAAGAATTCAGCTTACCCACAGCAAAGCATGCCTACATACCTGGAACTGTTTGTCCCTCCTGGAAGAGGGCACTGTTGGATGTTCAGTCCCATTGAGGCATGAGGTTCTTATGTTCTACAGTTCCTGTGAAAGAAAAAGAAAGTTGGTTGTAAGAAACATTCATTTTCCTTGCATTACCTAGGGTGAGATAAGGAGTGAGTGTGGACAGGCAGCTTTCCAAACACAAGAATTTTGTTTGGTGCTGGCAGATGATCGTTCCTTCTTCAGCCCTAAGCCATGAACCCAGTTATCTTACTCCTTGCACCAACAGGTAGAAAGAGACATTTTTCATTATTAGCTGCTCTCACTCTTTGCCTAACCTCCTGTCAGCTTTCTGGCCTGAAAAGAACATTTATCTCTAGCTACGGCATATGGTGGCTCTTGAGCTGTTTAGTACGCAGCTCATTTGTTTGTTTAATACTCAGCTCTTCAGCTGTTTAATCCTCATTGTCCATGATTCAGCTGATGTTTCTGGAAAGTGAAGACTGCAACAGTTTTCAACCTACACAACACTAGAACACCCAGTTCAGTTTCTTGCATTAATGACAACCTTGGGGTAGCATTCTGCATCAAGCTTTGGTTTTGGGAAGAAGTTGACTTGGATACCAGTTGAGGGCTAGGACTATCTAAGTAGAAGACACATCAGGCAAAAAAGAGGGGGTCTATTTTATGATGAAATTTTAAATTCAAATTAGCACATGCATTACAAAAAATCAGCCCAAATTTCTTTGTCTAATCAGGAGTACAGCCATTAGTTGGCATTCATGTTACTACAGAAGGAGCTCAACATGTTCCAAGGAGATGCTGGGATATTACATTGTCTTGCTGTAGGTGAGGAACTATAAGAAGCCTTAAGAACCAGTAAAGCCTGTCGCCAAACACCTCTTGGAGTTGTTCTTATTCTGCTTCCTGCAAGGACAAACCCAAGTGGTTACAGTTCGCATGCACAACTGCTACAACCTGCCTCCCTGGGGACTCATGAGTGTCTGCTGAAGACTTGATTCTGTAAGGAGATGACTGTTCAAGCTATAAGTAGCTCCAATACGCGTAAGTCACTGCTTCACTTGTAAAGCATAAACTGGTTTGGTTTTTGTCAGGGAGAATTAAATCTAAAAAAGACTCAAAGAAAATCAAACAAAAGCAGCATTTCGGGCACAGTCGGCAGCATTGCAGTGCAGAACAGAGCTTCCCAGAAAAAGGCAAAACGCACCTTCCTGGCTGCAGTAATAAATGACACGTGCTGACAGTGCCAGCAGGCTGCAGTTTATTTTAGCCATGTGCATGCGGCAGTGCAGATGGGCACAGGCCTTTCATCTGCTGCCACTCAGCTGGTTGTCGTGTAAATCTGGCCTGCAGCTTGAGTGCTCTGGCTCACTGAAGAGTAGGTAAAATAATGTGAGGATTGTTGCATCCCTCCATCAGGGCTTGTCTTGTTGAAAAGACACACTCACAGGGCTGGTTCAGTGCTATGCAGGGATGGTTTGTCCTCAGTCACAAGGGACCAAAAAAGCTCTTCTCGGTCCAAAAGGAAAGTCCCTCTCTGTTCCTTACCCCACAAAGCTGAAAGGCCAGATGCACAAAGGAAGCTATTGTTTCTGTTGTATAAACAATTGTACCAGAGGGATCAGTAAGGGAACTAAAGAGCATGGTTAGCTACCTCTTAAGTATAAAGCCTCTTTGCTCCTCAGCCAGGAATGCGCCCACTCCTGGGGCCCTCCATTCTGAGCTCTTCTATTTGTTGGTAATGGAACATAGATGGCTTTTCCCTACCTGTCGCTACACTGAATAACTTGCATGTCATAAGAAAGATCGTTCAGAAAACTTTAGCTTGTGGTCAACATGAGTCTAAAATAGGAATTTCACATTTAAATTCCACAAATAAAAAAAAAAGGAACTAAAAAGCACAGCAGTGCAAGTGGTCATGGTGTCACCTCGCAGAAAGGTGCAATAATGACATACTAATTTCCTGTAGTATGAGTAACATGAAAACAGTTCCTTGACCATATTTTCTGGCATTCAGTGACATTTTTTTCTGGCTACATGAAATTTAAAGGGTAAATAAATTAACTAAACCAGATTTTTTACAAAGAAAGCATCTGTTTGCCTAAACCAGAGTGAAATTCCTGCTGAAGAACCAGGAGATCACACGCTGTCCTCTCCCAGCTGCCAGAGCAATCAGCCCAGTCCGAGAAACTGTTTCTCATTGTACAATCGCTCCCATCACACAGTGGGGAAAAAACCTAGAGATAGATGTTATCTTTATAAAATCAACGAGTTTATCTGCAGATCCAAAAGCAAATTCAGGCTACCAAGTGCCTAGATCTCTCCTTTTTATTCACATTTGCTTTAAGGTAGTGCTTAATGCATAAGTTAAGTAGCTGAGTAGGCAAGCCTGGCCCATGCCACTGAATGCTTTAGAAGTAACAAACTTGGGAGCAGTCTCTGCAATGTAAAGATTTATTTCTGCCCATATTTGTGTGGGTGATAAGCATGTGCATAACAACATCCATGTTCACTTCAAATGGACAGAAGCTGGCTATTGTTACTTCACTCTATAACAACCTGACCTCTTATCTTTAAAGCCTATAGTTTTGTCATCACTCTTCATGTTTTCAAAGGGAGGATTCTGTTCATTTACAAAGCAAAGTGGGGCTTTCGGTCATTTGCAGTAAAGTTGTGATGAAAGGAAAAGGTGTCTTAGGACTGACCAGGCACAAAAACCTGTAAGTGAGACCCAAGGTATCATTTTGTCCCTGATCGACCCCGTGTCTAAGACACCTACACACTTGTCATTTAGGCTTAGCTGCAGGATGACTCCAGGGTCCTGTTTCTTTGCATTTCTGTATGGTTTTACATCAGTTATAGCTATGCAACAGTAGTTGTAGAATGATGCAGCTCAACTGATAACATTCATAATTAAAGAACAAATGGCTCCATCAGCCAGTGGGGAAAAATGGCTACTTTTTTCTCAGCAATTATCTGTGCAAGGAGTATCAACAAAAATACCGGAGCATCGGACTAAGTGAAAATGAAGTTCAGGAGCTTCATTTGTAGCACCTACAGCTGTGTGATGTTTCTAGAGCCACCAAACCTTTCACTGCCACTTCCCAAGCACTTAACCGGCTGTTCTCAGGAGCCAACACTGATGTGTACACAGATTGCAAGGAACAGAACAGTAACCAGGGATTTTAATGAAAATGATTTCTCTCTCAGAAACAACCAGACCAGATACTCACAAGCTGTCCAATCTTCCTATTTCCTTAACCAGTAGTGAAATCTGCTTCATTCAGAAACAACCATCTTCAGTTTCTATTCCAAGCAGCAAAGCAAGTGATACACAAACAGGTGAGCGGTAAACTAATCATCAGCCACACCAGCCATTGCACCAGCATGGGTCACAACCAGTCAAAGGATCCAGTTTCAAAACCTGTAGCTGGTCGTGGGCCCGCGGAAGCTGAGCATATCACAGGGATAAAGCACTGCTGGGAAGGAAAAGAAGAATCAGCAGTTATCACTGGCATGACAAATCATGAGTCGAGCTGTAGAGCACCCGTAGCTCATCTCCACCTCAGCCACCTTAGTGAGGAGGACTCCAGGATGGCAGGTAGTCCATGAGTACCAACAAGAAGTGTTAATTCAAGTGAAAAGAACCAAAATTAAGAATGCTGTGTCTGCTGTGCATGTAACTTTCTGGTCTCTGCATAAAGCCTCCAGAGCAGCAGGGCTTTCTCTTTAGGCCTCCTAAAAGGACTGATACTTTTAGCTCACCCACTAAGCTAATTCCAGCAGATTGAAGTCCAGGGAAGTGTGCCTGACAACACACGAAAGTTACCTTTGCATTCACCTTCTAAATGGTCAGACTGATCTGCAAAAGGCAGAGACTCTCAACCCAGCACCACATTTTGGGCTGGAGGGATGCTGAAGCTGCCGAACACCCCTCCCCAGCAGGCACAGGCACGGGCTGCCGTGGTGCCCTCACTACTCTGCAGATCACAGGCTGCGGCACACAGGGTCTCTCCTGTGATCCTCCCAGCCCTACCACATCGAGGGAATGAAATTAGACCTTGAGAAGGGCAAGTAAATGCTATATAAATGGAGTAGGGAAGCAGAGGAAACTTGAAACTCGAACACCGCCTCAGCCTGGCAGGCTACAGAGCTATGCTGTCCCATTCTTGCAGAGGACAGGCAGCGTGATCTGTAGCACGAGGTGCAGAGCTCCCTGCAGTTATCCCAAGAATTCAGCAAGCCCGTAGGACTCCCCTTACAGTATCTGCGCGAGGGCTGTGGCATACCTTACATCTCACAGCAGCCGCAGCTCGATTCCTGAACATGAGTAACAGAACTATGAGGTGACCCAAGCTCTTCCCAGATACTGTTTCTCTCACTCATAAGCATGTTCACATGCCAAATGAGAAG
This sequence comes from Loriculus beryllinus, assembly GCA_039877255.1. Taxonomy (NCBI): domain Eukaryota; kingdom Metazoa; phylum Chordata; class Aves; order Psittaciformes; family Psittacidae; genus Loriculus; species Loriculus beryllinus. The sequence goes on along the minus strand of JBCJKH010054764.1, from coordinate 40,199 downwards.
TGAAGCAATGTGTCAAAGGCCATCTGCTCTTCTGACAGCCTGAGAATTCCTCACAGGACCTCAGAGGTAGCCTGCCCAACCAGAAATTCAGCTTAGAGGCATTTGGCGCTCTGCTTTTCCTGATGTTTGACTCAGGCAAGACTGGAGATAATGAGGATCACATAGGTTTGGGAGCTGGGTATGAGGCTTCCCAAATGCTGGGCACAACCAACTCTGAGAACAGTTGATTGTAAGAGAAACATAGAAATGCTCCTGGAGCTCTCATCTCAGCTTCCCTTTCTGAGAAACAAGTTTGCATGAGTGATTCTCCCCTCCCAACTTGAGAGTATTAAGCCTTACACAGGGGCTTTCAGCTTAAATGTGGGTCTTTCAAAGGCCCTTGCAGTAGCTTTCCATAGCATGTTTTCCCCATGGCTGTTCCTCACAATTTAGACTTCTTAGAACCAATGTTCAGTTCACTTCATGGTGCAATCAGACCTCTCCAGAGGGCTTGTGGGCACATCTCCACAACCAGCTCCTTCTTGTCTACCCCTTTACCCAAAGAATTGGTAGGTGGGAGCACACCCTGGCCATACAGCTCTCAAGCTGCAGTCTCAGGCACACTCCAATGACAGATCTATGGGGCCAGGGGAGCAATGGGGCTGGCCAGCTCATGGCCCAAGCCAGCTTCACAGGTGATGGAGACATTTCGGTCTGTGGCATTAGTGTGGTATTCCAGTTTCTTTCAACAGAGAATATAAATTAGCCTCAGTTCTGCTTATTTGTCATTATTTAAACACCAGTATTTTGCAGGGGGATGAGGCTGACCTTTTGTCCTGAAAACAAGCTCAACTGAAGCATTTTGTTTCCACTTTGATGGTATAAATGCACTGAAAGTGCTAAAACTCATGTTGGTAGCCCTGCTAACGAACACCATAGCACTAAGGTTAAATTTTGCTCTGACTGCAGGGAGTGCATCCACTCAGCAGTGCTCCTTATTTTAGGTAGATTTTTTTCACAATGCATCGAAGCTACTGCATCTCTAGTGCTATGGTGCAGAAAACTCAAACCATGCTAAATCTGCTAAAACAGTATCTTCCACATTATCAAACTAAAACTAAACTATCTCCCAACTTCTGAAGTCTTTTGCTAAAGATTTTGTCAATGGAAAATATCAGCTTCCATCAGGCATGAATAGCACAGCATGCAGACAGAAGAAATCGGATACACACATGCACATACAAAGTATGCAGTTCCTTCAAATCACTGATTATCAGTATTAGCCAGGCTTGACAGGGTCTTTCTTCACAGGTACTTAACACCAGTGAAAATTCTTCATTCACCTCTGGGTATGATAATTCAGGGTCTGTTCGTGGAAGGATTTGATGTCCTTCTAAATTTATATAAGTCACATGATTGTCATTTTAGAAATGGCTAATAATAATAATAATAATCTGAACCTCATCTGCATGCCCTCCAAGCTTTTTCTGGTTGTTTTGTTTATTACAGCAGATATTTTAAATCCATTGAATAAGCAGGGCAGCAAATAACATTGGTTTGGTATGTTGGGGATGGCAGATGCTTGGTTTAAACTTAGGTGTCTGTCTGAAAGAGGACTGGCATGCAGACCAGTCTGGAAGACGTGGTGATTGATCAGAAATGGGACAGAGTTTTTCTAAGCTCTACCCCTTCTAGCTCCCACACCTATGTTGTGCCATTTTGCAAGTCCTTGCTTTAGAAAAGCTCCCAAAGAATGCTATGAAGTCAAAACAACATGTCTTTAACCCTGTGTAGCTCTGAAAGATAAAGCCATTTTGTGGTAAATAGTGCCAGGCTCACCCATATCCTAGTTTAAAGCAACTGTAATAACAACAGAACTAGCTTTTAAGTATCAGAACCACCATTTCCCTAAGCATTACGTTTCACTGGTGCCACAGACCACAAGTGCTGATGGCAGAAGGTTCCACTTGCCCAAGAGCCAGACTAAGCCAATTGGATATACAGCAATATGAAATAACTTGCTTGGATCAGAGCTGATGAGCGCTCACCTATCACCCAGGCCTCACTCACTCCAACTTTTCTGCAACAGCATCTCTTGTCAGTACCTGCATAAGTGACATTCTTATCATATTCACTGATTGTGATTATCCACAGGTAGTTCTCAGGCTGCAGGAGGTAAACTGGCAATGTTTCTGTGGCACTGGGCAGCTTCTGCTTTCATGCAGCCTTCATTTCATATCCAGCCTTCCAGGGGATGCTCATAAAAATAGTGGAGAGAGAGAACACACATTTATATACTGCCATTGACCCCTCAGGGAAAAGGAGTGGGTATAAGAAAACCCCCCATCAGATCCTAAACAGAGAAACTGTCACATGTAAAACTTCCAGCTAGGTACCTAGCATTGCTGAGTTTCATATAACCTCCATCTATCCACAGCCATTCAGCTGTCAGGGTTGCTTAAATCTGGAATGAGAACTACTTAAGTTGCCCTAGTCAAGACCCTAGTCTAGGAACCTCTCTCATCAGCTCCCCTAAGTTTCTCTTGTACCAATTCCTAGAGCTCTTGCCCAAGACAGCTGCTGCCCAGATGTGCCAAATCCAAGAGTCAAGCCGCTTCCCTGCTGGTCAGCTCTGGCCACCAGAAGGCTCTGTTGTGGATTTTACAGTAGCTGGAAAAGGACAGCTACAGTTTAAAGCAATTCAGATTTCGGAAAAAATTAGGTTTCTAAGAGACCTTTGCCTCAGGTCTTACCATTATAAATAGTAAGACTGACCAGAATACCTGGGTGGTTCTACCATGTCCTTAGAACCCCAAGAAGTCACATGTTCCTCTTCTGATTTTGAATCTATGCCAAGTAATAGAGTTTTGCCCACACTTGGCAAGACTGCATAGGGTTCAGTTCCCAGGGTTTGGGAATTGATCAAACAAGTACATAAATAATTGGTATGTTACTGTCTTACCTGAGGTTCATTAAAGCCATCAAATTGAGCATGCCTAGAAGACAAATTTTAGTTAAAAGTCCAGTCATTTCAGATGTAGTTAAATGAGCAATGCACTAGGCATTTAGCAAAACCAAGGGAAATGCAACTGTCCACTCTGAAACTGCAATGTCCAACACGCAATTAATTTATCATGATGTTAAGAGGTCTTGTGCTGCACCAGGTGTTATACAGCAAGCCTCTGGCACCATATCACTTTTTGACTAAATATCAATTATAAAATGAAGAAAAACTTCAGTGTTAGTTATTGGTAGCAGCTCCAGTGATAGTATGTAAGTATACCATGAACTGTTTCCTCTCATATGCTTTGGAAAGGGTTTTTCAACTTTCAAAACCTTTTTATCCCCCCTTCACTTAAAGGCTACAGTGAAATTGTTCAATACTTAAATAGCTTTAGAAAATGCAGATTATTATACACAATTATGCTATGGTAGCAGGCAGAAAACCTTCCTGCCACAAAGATGACAGCTATTAGCATTCGAAAGTACAAGTTTTATATTCGTACTGAGATACAGGACAGTACTTACAGTGCTTTAGCAGAGAAATACAGCACCTTTGTGTATGGAAGTTAAAGTCCCAACCTAGGACTACACATGAAAACTAAGTTATCTGATTTTTTTCTTTTAATAATGGAACAAGAAAAACTCATACTTGCTTCAAATATTTATTTCCATGGCAAAAATAGACTATAATATATTCATTTCACATATATTACATTCAGTAATACAAGCTTTTCTGTCTATGAAACACAATTTGTACATTGTTTTACAAACCAATTTCAGTTTTACAAGAATTAAAGCTGTTTTGATTATACATTTTTACAGTATTTGTGGCAAGACAGCAAAAATAGACATGTTAACTGCTAGCTTAGTACTAGAAAAATAATACTTCACGTTTGCTACTCTCTTTAAACAAAGTCCCATTTAAATCCTTGCATACTGGCTCAAGTGAAAATTGAAGAAAATGGAGCCAGATCCTGAATTCCTCTGACATTAAGGACTCAGTCCTACAGAACTGCTAAAAGGACTTCAAACACCCATTTGCTTTAACTGGATGAAGAGATTTCAGCAGTGTGCAGGAGTGCGCATACTTACTGTTCTGCCAGGTCAAGCCTCTGCAATTTCCATCCAAGTCCCCCCATATCAGCCATAAAGAGGACAGTTATGTTGGGTATTTCAAAGCAAAGTATCTTTGTAAAGAGCACATACACCTTGTCTGTCAGAATTATCCAGGATTACCAAGGTGAAAGACTTGATGGTTTTTACAGTTTTCTCCCATCAAGTTTCCTTGCAAAGTCTTTGAAGTATTTTTAAAGTCTCCTAATTCTACCTAAATATTTCCAACTGGAAAAAAACCCAGCATTTAAATTCCCTTTATAAAAATTAGGCACCTTCTGAAACTGTGCTGAAAAAATTAATGATTTGGTAGTTTTGACTGCCACATTTCTGAACCAAACTAATGTTACAGTACCTACAGACTTGCTCTCTAACTTGCCACAGGCTGGACCTGTTGTAAACTCTATTCATTAGATTCTTTGCATTTGATTTCTATCTTCATTCCCTAATTAGAGACAAAGAATAGACTTCTAAAGAACAAATATACTGGAGGTTATTCTTCACCACTGAATACAGCGTCATGTGGAAAATAGCAAAGAATAGAACCAAAGGCCATTTAGCAACTGTCTTTTGAAATGCTCATTGAAGTTAACAAAACCTTTTTTTTTCAGCCCCTGTAGACCTTAAAGTAACATGTGCCAACAGAATGCACCGAGTTAGCTGGTCCCCAACAGGATCTCACTACGAATTTTTTATTTATTTTAAATATTTTTACAAATATGTTTGCAACAAGTGTTAGAAGTTTAACATTTTTTCCCTTACCTTAACACAGTATTATATCATTTTAATATCACTGTATTGCAAATGCTGTACTACAACACACCTTCTAAGCACATGTTAAATTCCACATTTCAAGGGCTTGATTTTCAGCCCAGCCTTAACTTGGTTCAGTTCACACCTCCTGTAAACACCTGGCTGCATTCATACGGTATTTAGCCTTTGAAATCATCTATACTACATCCATTTAGAAATTACCACAGCAAAGTTGTATGTATGCCTATTCCCCCTGTGTTTTACATGTGTAAAACCAAAGACCGTGGTTTGAAAAGCTGACCTTTAGTAAGTAAACAGAAACTGAGCTGACAGTTAAATACATCTGGAAAGGAAGATGTGTAAAAATAACGGAACCTCTGCAAAAAATATTTGTAACTTAAAAAAAAAAAAATCACGTTTTAAAGAGCCAGTAAAAATAACACCTATGACTACGTATTAATTTACCCTACCATGCCAAGACAAACATACCATATGAATCAAACTCTCCTAGCAGCTCTACTGCAGATACAAAACATACCAAATCCTCCTCCAAATGCCTTCAGCCATTCCTCAAATCCTCACTCTCTGATTCCAACATTTTGTACTTTCACAAGAGAATTTGTATTGAACTCTCTCAGCTGCTTTTCCTTTGAATACTGTAGCTTCGTGTATGCACATTCCTGCTACATTCTTTTGGTTAATTCTTGTAATCTGTATTTAAATTTAAAGTAGACATGTGACTATTCATGCTGTAAGGGCTCAAGCTTTCCTTGGCAATAAGCCCTTTTTAATTCCTACAGTACCACGGAGCAGGAATTTTGCATTTTGCAGGACTGGACTCTGGACTGCATGACTTTGCAGTACTGAAAAACAAGCAAACCCTAAAGCACAACGTTCTTAGCAATTGAAGCATTGGGGTTTTCAAGTTAACAATTTGAACTAACTATTGAATATAGTAATGAGTTCACTAATTTTAAGTCCAGGGTTTTAGTAACACTACTGATACTAAAACTGAGGTCTCACTCCACAGCTAGCTGGTATGATAAACCACCCTGCAGTTCCCAAGTTTGGTCCAGAGCCCACTGAAATCTATCAGTCACTCAACTTCAGCTGCTCCAACAAGAAAAATGTAGCCAGCAGCCTCAGGTAGTCTTAATTATGAAAATTAAGAAGCATTCTTGGAGAAAATTGCTCCAAATGTCATCCACTTCAACAAAAGATACATAGGATCACAAGGGGAGCCAAAAACACATTGCTCAAAATGCCAAGAACTTTTTTCCATTTTAGTACATATTTATTTTGCTTTTACTTCTTACTACTTCATTTTACTTTTTTCTAAATGTTGATGATAACTTAGAGCAGCTTCTCATCCACAGAACTTTGCCTTGCTTACCTGCTTTGAATTAGACTTCTAGATACAAACCATAAACATGCACTTGCAGTCTTTACTGTTTGCTTGTTTAACAGGTATCACCAGGACTGCAATACTGAGGAGGCATGAAACTTTTCCTGCTCTTCACGGGGGACAGCAGAATTAGGAGAGAACTACTGCGCAGGAGGCAGAAAAGCTATGCAAAACTCCCATGTACCACAGAGCTTCTCCCTCCCAGAATGGGGTGAGGAGTGATTTGCAGTCTATAGTTAAGCCTGCTAAGTCAGCGACATCTTTGCAATGAACAGGGCTCTGATTCCTGTGCTCAGGGAATAGCTGCTAGGCCAAGATCACAAAGATTTGGTAGCCAAAAAATCTCTCATCAGAGCAACCAAGAAAAGAATCAAATGTGCAGAAGACATTACTACAGCTTGTGGCTTCTTTTCCTGACTCTTCACAGGCTTTGATGCTAAGAAGTAATTTTCCACCTAGCCCACAAAAAACAGTCAAATCTGTCTCCTCATAGTATGTAGCACCTTTGTTTATCCCTGAGAGCTCTGACATCCCTAGAGATCAGCATCATCTTTGCAAGAATGTCTTTACACAACTTTTCTTACTAAGAAAAGTCAGCTCAAATCTTGCATAACAATGTGGTTTCGTCCCCACAGGAACAGAAGCACATCTGGCAAAAAGGACATGCTTATAGTGGAATTTTACTCTTTTGACAAATAAATCCACACCTGACTCACACTGTGACTGGATTTGGACAGTGGATGTTCTTAAAATGTCCAACACTTCGTGAAGCATTCAGCACAACTACATGTAAAAAAAGCATCCCTTTTCAAGGCTCAGAACAAAGTGCTAAAGACTGAATTTTCTTTCAAAAGTTAACTGAAAATCTAAACAATGGGTTTAAAATTAATTTGGTTACAGGATGTCATAAAGTTTATATTAATTTCGTATCTTTATAAGAGAAACTGCTGATTTTCAGTACTCACTTGGAGCCATATGCTTACATACAAAAGCAATCCTGCTCTTTCATCAGTGGGAAAACACATAAAGTCAAGTCTGTTAAGACCAAGTCTGTAAATGCAAACAGGGGCTACTGATGGACACAACTGAAGGCTTAAGTGGAGGAGGTAGCAGTGCTATGCTTAAAAAATACAAATCAAGACCATGACTACCAGATTAAAGAGCAATTGCCTCTAAATGTGAACACAACTTCTTTGATCAGAACAGAAAAGAAAGCCAAAAGACATGTGTTTCCTCACCCACCTCAAATAATCCCGTCAGTTTAGGATTAAATCACTTGTTTTAACTGCTCCTTTTAATGTCTCACAGCTTATGTTCTGTCCCAGTAACTGCTGAACTGCTAAAAATTAGTGCTTGAAGTTGCAGTTGGGTATAATTTCATTAAAAGCTACACGTAGCAGGCTATGAAGATCACAGTCCAAAGTTTAGTAGTGGAAATGGTACGAGCTACCTTTTAGAGCATACCTTCCTATTCAGAAATATTTCTGAAGATGTAAGTGAACTGTGGCAAAAACTACCAAGGTTTTTAAAACACAGCATGATGCAAATAGCTAAGAATGTTTGTTTCTTTCAACACTTCCGTTAACACAGAGATGTTAGATTGCTTTGTTTCCAAGCTTTCTATAGAAAAGAATGTCTTCAGTAACTGTTTTCTTCTGAACTTCCAGTCTTACATTTGGCACTTTATAGGCACTTTATAGTTATAAAAAGAACATATTTTTTTTCCTCATCTGAATATTCTATATTACCTTTAGTAAGAATAGAACAATTCAGACTGCCTGAAAGCAGACCAAATGCACTAGATTAACCAGAATAACAGTGTACTTTAAAGTAATATACTCTATATAGAATGACCTATTAGCACAATGTCATTTGGACCATGTGTTTTCCTTTGTGGAAGTAGCTTATTACAGAGGAAACTGAGGCAACTTATTTACAATTCTTAATTAATGTTTTGTGAGACAATTATTATCTTGAAGAATTTTTAATTATTCCTAATAGTTTCCAAACCCTTGCTATAGCTCAGAAAAAACAAGCAATTTCACCAATAATAAAAATTACTTTCAGTCTCATTTCATTTTGCTAAGCAGGTATCAAGGGAAATGGACACTTAAACATGCCTGCAGACTGGTCTACCATAGGGTTGTTTTAAAAATAAACCAGGTATCTACAAACCAATAGTTAATTTTTTGAACAGGGATTTTCAACTCAGCATCTCAAAACACTTGAGAAGGCAGGTAAAAACCACACTGACCCCATTTGAAAACCACAGACACAGGACTATTTAGGGATACCATCATTAAACCAGACCCATGGGACAAAACGGAAACCACCAGAGGTACAATTCTCTTTAGGCCCATGCCACAGCCATTGACTCAGCCACCTACACAGCTACTAAAATACCCACATCTCCAATCTTACCTCTAAGAGCTCTTGCATTCTACAGGTGTTCTCAAACAGCTTCTGTGGATATTTTTCATTGCAACACTGCACAGCATTAGTAAAATCTGTTCCAGTACTGACAAAATAATCTGGAGGATTCTACAGAAACTTCCAGTGCTTTAAAGGCTTTCTTGACTGAGAACACATTTTCACTGTCACCTTTGCACTGTGTAAACCAGCAATCATTGCTGCCACACCTCCTCCATTATGTTTCATACGATCATTTCCACTTCACCACTATGCACCTTCTTACTCCAATTTTGATTCTCTCACTTCATCAATTTAAAAGGCTCTTCCTGAAATTACAGGTTAGTAATGGTATATTACCGCAAGAAACAATGCATGATTATAATTTCTATGTTTAATTACATAAATAACAGAGAAAAAAAGTGCTTAAAACATTTGCATCCACTTTGATTTCAGCCAGTAAAATCAAACTGTCCTCTAAATACATGAATAATACTGAATATGTACTTTCTCTCATCCACTTGTTTCCAACAACCTTGTAGATAATTAGAATATTTTCCCCTGTTTATTGCAGGTAAACATGCCTCCACTCAACTGAAAGTTATTAACAGTTATCATCATCTTTCATTTGTCAGTTCTATTACATGGCACTACAAGTAACTACCAATAGCCCTCCCTAATACTTTCTTTCTGATTTTTTAAAAGTTAGTTCAAACATTGTCAGTCTTCACTGAAAACATTATTCTGTTTAAAAAGTTTTGGGTTGTGGTGTTTTGGGTTTTAATTAAAAAAGGCTGAATATAAAAATAACTGCCCTTAAAGCAACAGCTTAAAATATCCAAGAGCTTCTAATTTTGTTGAATAAACCAGAGGAAACCAAAAGTTCATTTGAAAAAATATCGTTGTATTGTTCTAAATATAAAATTGAAAGCAGAATGAAACTGCGTAAGACCTTGACATTCCCAAGGAGCAGGCTTCTCACCCCATGTGCACCTTCAGAGTTTAGCTTTCACACAGTTAACAATTATGTTTTAAAACATAACGTTAGTAAAATTGTGCCATGTACTTGCATTCCATAATATACTTATTTTGATCAGAGTAACACCACTCTAAAGAATATATGCAAGTACCACAGAGCAGACAAGCAAAATCATTCCCTAATATGACTGCAGCTGAACATGGGAAGAATTTAGTCCAGTGAAGATCCTACTTTGTGGGGACTGTTACGATCACTTGCATTTAACAGTCACATACCAACCCTAAAAGGTAACTGTGTGATTCTTCATACGAAGAATACACCAGTGAGAGCAGGTCTGCCTGAACAACTGTAACGGTGTTTCTGTAAACTCTTGCAGTGTTCCTTAGGAAGTGGCAGGGACTATATAAGTCTAGAACTTTTGAGAAACTGAATGAGAACTCCGTAGACGAAAGTGTACTGTGAAAGAGTCTGCACCATCATCATTCTCTGCTGCCTCAACATGTCCAGCACTCGTGGGATGTCCAGCATCTGGAGGAAGAGAACAATCATTACAAGTGACTGGTGAGTAAGGAGACTGGCTTGTACTTTCTCATCAGGAGGTTCAGAGCAGTACCACTGACCTAAGGGCAGAATCAGCTTGTCTGATGTCAACTCAAGCAATTCATTGCCTGTGCATGCATTACACCATGCCTACCTCTTCATCTATGAAATATGCATAATGTTAAACTTGCCTATGTCACAGGGTAGGACTTCACAAATCTAATGGTTGCAAAAGTCTGTCACAGTGTTAGGGCAGGCATGCATAACAAAACAGTTTGTTGAGTCTCAGCTAGCATATTACATTATTAATAAACACTTTACAGCTGTTCACTTCCACTAAAAGCTGACAGGACCAGGTTTTATTCTATTAAACTACTGCCTTGTCCTCTGCTGAAACTGATACTGCAAATACACTACATTTAGGATCAAAATATTTAATAACAAGCATAGAGACTGGCTACCAAGCATATTTTGAATATTATCCATTAAAACTAAGAATGAAGTAAAAGTGGTAAAGTCAGGGTGAAATCCTGAAATATTCATAGTAGCCTAGGGCATACCTTGTTCTATTCAGTGACTCAGTATCTTATCAAGTCAAGAATCCAAATGACCATTCCAGTACCCAGTGTATAAGTGGGCAACTCTGTAAGATTGTTAGCTTCTGCTGAATTGCTAAGAGCTCTTTCAACCACAGTTGTAAGGGCTCTTCTGAAGGCCACATCTTGGGACAGTTCAGATGAACAGCCATTAAATATTTATTAGGTGGGTTATTTACTCATCCACTACCTAACATTACTTGAAGCATGAGAAAGAAAAAGAGATCACCTCATTGTGTTCCAGGCAAGCAATCATGATCTCTGACAGTATGACCACTCCTGTTCGTCCTACACCTGCACTGCAATGTACCAGTACAGGAGGATTGGAGTTTTTAGGATCTGCAGTGCTGTTCGTATGGCGCCGCACCGACTGTATCTCTTCCAAGTATGCTATTAAGTTCAACAACATGAGAATAAAATAATTAGGAGATGAAGCCCCATAAGGCATGCTATTAAACCATATGACCATCAGAAAAGTAGTAATTTAATAAATGACATCCCACAGAAAAATTACACCCTGTGTAAGTTACAAGTTATATCCCAAGCAAAGCAATATAGATCTATAAAGACCACCTAACATTCGTAAGGCTTTCTTTGCCTTGTTCCCCTGTTCCCCACCAAAGCTGGCTCATAGCCATCTTGCTACTGCTGGAACAAACTCAAATGTGTAGAATGTGATGCAATTATGTTTTAATGTATCTGAACTTTAGTAAATTATATATATGGCTTAAGACATAAACAGTCATTTTAACAAACTGGCAGGTATATTCCTGCTAAAAATATAATTCAGTATCTCTTGCTGGTGAAAAGAAATCTTTTCCAGAAGAAGGCTTGGCATCACTGATTAAAGCTAATTCACATATAGCAAAATAGTTACAAAAATGCATGTGGAGACCTCATAGCAGCCTTCCAGTATCTGAAGGGGGGCTATAGGGTTGCTGGGGATGAACTCTTTGTTAGGGACTGTAGTGACAAGACAAGGGGTAATGGGTTAAAGCTTAAACAGGGGAGGTTTAGATTGGATATGAGGAAGAAATTCTTTACTGTTAGGG
>JBCJKH010054764.1:0-24421 GCA_039877255.1 Loriculus beryllinus | reverse complement strand
TGTTCCAACAGTTCCATGTCCTTTTTATGTTGAGGACACCAGAACTGCACACAATACTCCAGGTGAGGTCTCACGAGTGCAGAGTAGAGGGGCAGGATCACCTCCTTTGACCTGCTGGTCACGCTCCTTTTGATGCAGCCCAGGATACGGTTGGTTTTCTGGGCTGCAACTGTACACTGAAGCCGGCAATGGGTAATGGGCTAAAACTTAAACAGGGGAATAGATTGGATATAAGGAAGAAATTCTTTACTGTGAGGGTGGCAAGGTACTGGAATGGGTTGCGCAGGGAAGTTGTGAGTGCTCCATCCTGGCTGTGTTCAAGGCCAGGCTGGATGAAGCCTTGTGTGGCATGGTTTAGCATGAGGTGTGCTTATGGCAGGGGGGTTGGAACTAGATGATCTTAAGGTCCTTCCCAACACAAACATATTCTATTCTATCCTATCCTATCCTATTCTATCCTAATCCTATCCTGGAGGGAGACTTTTTTTTCCCTGGCACAAGCAGATGAAGTATTTCTCAAAGAATGATCCTCAAATTCATCAGAACCTGATGTTCTCTCAGTGGTGTGAGATCTTTTACTGAATGTAAAATTTCTTCACACTACACAAGTTCCATCTATATCTTCAGGGATCCACCCAAGGAAAACAGATAAAATACAGTTTGCACAAGCAGTACCCTGGGGGTGCAATTAAAGTACAAAATTTATTGTAAAAATTTTATGAATAACTAATAATTACAGCTAAATCCAATCTCACACTCTAAATTTTAATTTTCAGTCTGGAAAACCTCAAAATTAAGAGAGAAAACAGACTTGGCACCAAAATGTATCAGTAGATACTAGATAATTTGCTTCCCATATGTTAGAAGGGTGGATTATGATCTCAGTCACTGTCATCTTAAATCTTAAAGAAAGATCAGAGTTACACCCAGTATGTCCAGCAGTCACTTACCAATCAGTGGTCTCATTCTTTTGTTTCTGTCTCAGTATTTGGGTTGCTTTGAATCTGAAGCATTTTAAAGTCAACACAAAGCACCACTCACATGCATTTCATTTTTTAAAATCATTACTATAGAAGAGAAATCAAGCATTAGAGAACTTCAACATACCCGTTCATCATTTGTTGCTCTTGTTGATTCTTCCTTCCTCTCACGTGGCAAAGGCATTCTAGTCAAAGCTAGTCCATTTAGGGCAGCTAGCTTTAGAGGCCCTATTTTTTTTGCATCATTTTTGTTCTTTTTCATACCCTGCAAAATAAAAGCTAAAATTTGTAAATATTCTTAAATATCTGATGAAGTTATAAAGCAGAAACCAAATCAGTTTAAGTAAGAAAAGGATACTTCTTTGACCCCTTCTGCAAACAGCTCGTATTTTTTTTTTTTTCCCCAGGCACTGCAGTAAGAGATTAGGGTGGTGGGACTACATTCCTCCAGGGACACAGCACAAGTCTGGTTTCATTCCAGACAGGTTAATTGAACTCCATGAGAATGACAAATATTAATGCCCACAAAGCTCACAACCAAGGGTGTGAGGTAACAACCCTGCATAATTAACATTCTTGGACAGAACTGAAATCACTTTCCAACCCCAAAAATGTATAAAAATTATTTATTACTACTCCTTACTATTCAGTTTGCAGGCACTTTTCTTCTCTACAAGCACGTATAACAATGAACATATAGCTTTAAGATATTTGGATATAGTTATGGTTGGCTAAGCTTGCAACAAACTGCACATACAGAACATGAACACAGAACTGCAGACAGATGTGAGCCCTGAACTAGGCCATGAATCTAAATTAGTGAAGTTACCATTCATTTTTTCAGAAATATACCAAAGGGGGATTTTTATGAAAGAATAAATTAAAATGATTCTCTAAAAAGTGTAAGAGAACTTAGCAGTTGATAAGTTTCATTATTAAAAATACACTGAATATGTGAGTGAATGTGCTGCTTGAATGAGAATCAACGTGTTCTAAACCTAAATGGTAGTGAGGAATAGGAAGACAAAGCTAAGAGCATGAGACCACATTTAAAAGTGAAAACAAACACAACAGTAAGAGTTCATTGAAAAGCAAAATGTGTAAACATTGGTAGGGGACAACTTTGTTACCAGGATATTCATCTTAATATTGAATACAGAAAGGTAATATTCTATGTTATGCAATGACACTCTTAAATGTTACTGAACATTTTATTGAACACTTCCAGCTAAAAAATTTTAACATAAATTTAATTTCAAAGGTTGACCTGAACATTTACATAGGTATTAGAAGGAAAAGGCAGGGTATGATTTATGTAAACACATTAATGTCTGAAAATATGTCTTTTGAAGAGCAAAACATTAAGTGACTATCTAAATGTGAACACAAGGAGAAAGATACCACCTTTTTCACTTCTATCTATGTACCAAATAGTAGGAAGGAGATTTAAGATAAAACATACACAATTATAAAATTAATTGAATCTGACAGAGGTACATTTCAAAGTATTCAGCTCCATGTATAGGAAGTCTGACAGTCAAAAAATAGTGACAGCAGTAACTATCTAAATACATAGCTTTTGCATAATTAGTTTTTGCAGCATCAGCTGTAGCAGTTGCTACAGTAGTAGAAGTTATATGGTAGTTCCACTGCAGCCTAATTTGTACAGAAAGCTACTTGACACAGACTCAGGCAGGCAAAGTTAGCACTCAGTTCTAAAAGGTGAAATAATAACAACAGTGGTCTTCCTCCTTTAGCACCTGATATGTGTCACAGACTACATAAAACTGAAGCTGAAAACAAAATGAGTGGTAAGGAGTGCCAGTTAAGTTGTACAGTCCCACACAGATTTTGATGTTTCTATGAGGTGAGAATTACAGGGAAGGTGAAACTTGCAGCTGTTCACTATTTATGGCTTCAAAAGATTGGAGTTGGAAAGACACATAGTAAGCAAGATCCTCCCCTTAGCAGGATAAAAACAGCTTGAAGAGAAGGCAAATGGGAAAAGATATGAAAAGGGAAGCAAGGAGGAAAGAAGAGAAAGCAAGGAAAGAATTTACTGCCTAATGTGTCAGGTCCCTCTCTTAGGTCAGAAGAAGAAAGCAAACAAATTAAAAATGTAAACATTCAGTTATATCCAATTTTTCAGTGAGAGGAAGATTAGAAAGCTGGTAGTGGAATGGAAAGAATTGCTTCTGTTCCAGATAAGGAATGGTATGGAAGAATTTGCTATCTATGAACTGACTAAACTAGCTTGTTCTACAGTTGCTAGCCAGGTTAGGTGTATTAGATGGACAGAAGCTGCACAGATGGATTTGGGGGTAGGGGAAATATAAAACAACTCATACATGGCTGGGCAAAGTTAATCATGGAAAAGCGGGAACATAAAGGTTAAGTTAGCTTTTAATCCACATGTTTTAAAAGCATCTCAGGTTGATTAAAAAAAACCCAAACCTCAAACAAACCCCAACACAACTCCTGCTACAGAACAACACGAAACAAGAGGAATCGTATCCACTTACACCTAGTGGGGGAAGGCCTTCCACAATATTCTTCTTCCCAGACAAAAGATCGGACACAGGTCTCTTCTTTAATGAATCTTTCCTCACTCTGTATCTCCCTGATGTTGTAAGATCAGATTCCGACATAGACGGAGTAAGCAGTCCTTCCCCTCTTCTCTGTACCTGATTTTCTACTAGTAAATGAATGGGGCTCATATCTTTCACTCTCTTTTCTGTCTCAGTAATATGTAATTTAGGCTCAAGAATATGCAAAGGGCCAGTAGAAGAAGCAACAGAGCTATAAGGGTAGCTAAGTACTGAATCACGAGAATAACCACCCATAACAGATGAAAGTTGAGTTTGATCTTCAGGGAGGGGAGAAAGGCATGTACTAGCCTTGTTTTCTTCTTCAAATTCTTCTTCTTCCTCACTACTGTGAATCAGCATAGTGGCATCTGAAAGGGTTTTCTTATGATCACAGTTTACACCCTCTTCTTGCTCACTTTCTTTTTGCTTCATTCTCTCCATCAGAATGTTGGACTGTGATCCATCTGAAATAACTCTTGGAAGAGCCACATCTGCTGCAGAAGCTGACATGGTCCTCTCTTTAATTCTTATTCCTTCAAAGCTGGGAGTCAAGCCTGCTATTTCAATACTGTTCCTTTTCTGCAGCTGAGTATGGCGTGCCGATGTTAGAGGTTCACTGACTTCCTGAAGAGAATGTGCCACAGGCAGGCTGTCTTCCTGAAACGTCTGGACAGAATGGTGCACTCGTCTTGTGATAAGATCTGGATTACTGCTGCTAATGTAGATATGTCGTGAAAGGTCTGGAGTACTATTTGCAGGTCTTGGGTATGGGTATGGGGGAGGTGGTCGATAGACTTGGGTCTTCATTATATTTGGTGCTGGATAGTCCTGAGCCTGAAGCTGCACATTTGTCAACTCAGGCACACTAACTGCCCCAACAACTGGGCGCTTTTCAGCAGGATAGGGATAGGGGGATTGACTGTGAAAACTGTAGTTCAGGTTAAATGGATAATGGTTAGATTGTGGTGAAGCGAAGTGAGCATGTTCTCGTATTTCAGGTTGACTGTAGACTAAGGCATCAGGCCTGCTGTAAGCATATGAATTGCTGATGTTAAGATTTCTCATTGAATGACTCTGCCTATCTGTGTGTACCATTCCCCTGTTGAGCTGTCTCATCACAGTTTCATAGTCTGGTGTGGGGCGATAAGAGGGTGGTATTAGTGCGCTATGTCTATGAGATGGTACATAATCAGTTCTGAGGACATCGCTTCCAGTAATGCTTGGGTTAGAGGACATGGGGGATGGCTGCAAGTAATGCTGTGGATTGTTCAAGGAGTTCGTGCTGTGTGCACTATAGACACTACCATTGCGGATCCGACCAGTGTAGTCATGAGGGGCTCTATCCAAGCTAGTCTGAGAGTGACAGTAGTATCCATTCTGATTGCTCACAAAAAGGTTATCTGAAAGTAAAGTTTAAGAAAATATGTCCAAGACATCAAACAAAGATATCTTTCTATTAAGATATAGCTAACCAATGTTTCAATTTTCAAAATCTCAATTATTCTTAGCTATGTATTGAAATGGGAAGGAAAAAAAAAAAAAAACCAACCCAAAAGCAAAACAATCCCAGCTTTTCATTGTGGATAATGAAGGTATGTATATCACAATAACCTATTATGTTCATTTAGATGATGCAAATTCCTACTGGAAAACACCATCTCAGTGTAAGAATGGCTTTCTTCTGCTTATGATAGGTTTGCTAAGTTTCAGACCAAGTTAAACAAAATCCGTATCAATCCTAAACTGCGTTACCTGAAAGAAAGAATGTCTACGCCAGGGTCTGCACTCATCTCATGAGATCAGTTAAACAGCAAGAGACCACAGTCTATATATAGTTGCTGTATATGCTATCATAGCTAACTTTGCTCATATCCCATACGAGACGATATAGAGGAGCAGTGGCTGAGGAAACTAGGGTGTTTAATCTGGAGAAAAGGAAGCTGAGAGACCTTATTGCTCTCTAAAACTACCTGAAAAGAGGTTGTAGTGAGGTGGGTGTTTGTCTCTTCTCTCAAGTAACAAGCAATAGGACAAGAGGAAATGGTCTCAAGTTGCATCAGGGGAGGTTTAGACTGGACATCAGGAAAAATTTCTTAACTGAAAGGCTTGTCAAGCATTGGAACAGGCTGCCCAGGGAAGTGGTGGGGACACAATCCCTGGAGGTGTTTAAAAGACGTGTAGATGTGGTGCTTAGGGACATGCTTAGGATTTGGCAGTGTCAGGTTAATGGTTGGACTCAGTGATTTAAGGGTCTTTTCCAACCTAAATGATTCTATGATTATATGATTCTACGACTGTATTTCACATTAGCCTAAATGCCTCTGCACTTCAATGAGTGCTGTAGTATAAACCTGTCCCATGTTCACACTATGACTTTATTCAGATCTAGCTAAAGTAGCTGTAAGAGCAAATTATAGCCTTTGCCTTCTAAACTTATGTACTCTAGCCTTGGATTTAATGAACTTACCTTGGGATGATGCATATGGTTCAGTATAATGGCCATTGTAATGAAGCTGAGGTGGTGGAGGCATCATATAAGGCTGAGGCTTGGGCTAAGAAAGCAAGCATTTTATTAGTTAAAACCTCATGATTTATTTTAAAAACGTCTTGAAGACTTTTTTATAGGTAATGCATAATATTATATATATATAAAATATATAATGTGTAACACACACACACAAACACACACAGCTTTCATCTTAAACATTTCTCTAAATCTGCAGAGGTGATTTTACTATGAGGTCATACATGAAACGATAAAAAAAAGGAATCAAACCCAAAACGAAGCAATAAAAAAAGGAATCAAACCCAAAACTACACACCACCAACCCAAGACTGTATCTTGCCATCTGACATCTAGGGGAGTCTACCAGATACAGAGCAATCAAAATAGAACAGAAGTGTTTAAAATACTTTTCACAGCAATTACTGTAATTCCATAATGTGGATATTATGTAGCAGCTTTTTCTGCAGGTCAGTAACAGTTCCTCACATACTAGACTCATCTTTTTCACTGTTCATTTTATTCCACTGAAGGAAACTATTGCTTGATTCAAAGTTATATGAAATTCATGAAAATGCAAAAATAAAACTATTTGCTGTCCTTACCATAGACATCCTGGACGAAGACCGCCTTCCAACAGGATTCACTGTAACAGTCTGGGTTTGTCTACAGAAGGAGTTTTATGGTGAGAAATTTTTCTTAACAACAACAAGACTTAT
This sequence comes from Loriculus beryllinus, assembly GCA_039877255.1. Classification (NCBI taxonomy): domain Eukaryota; kingdom Metazoa; phylum Chordata; class Aves; order Psittaciformes; family Psittacidae; genus Loriculus; species Loriculus beryllinus. Next base: position 17,631 of record JBCJKH010054764.1, on the reverse strand, counting down.
TTCAACCCTTGAAAAGTGATCCCAAGTTCAGTTTAAAATCACTCTGCATTTCTTGGAGTCAGGCCCCGAGTTAACTAGCTCTGCCCAGCTGTCTCAAACGGAAAAGAGCCCTGTGCATAAACCACCATCACAAACAGTATGGGCAGAATCACAAAGCCAGGATGAAAAATACATCAGTTATTTCTTTGCCTATTTTCTATGAAGCATAAAAAGGAGATGTCCCCGAAGCACTGCAGCAGGGCAGAAAAAGCAGCAGAGTAACTAAGGACTACGTTCAAATTTGAACCCCATGTAAAATCTTACACCGTAAGTTACCTGTTTTACACGACTAGACATGAAATTGTTTACAGAATGTAACGTTTTAGATGTTACAAGAACTGGAAAATGTGACTACATTGCATGAGCATTTGCATGTTCTAACATTCAAGCTAACAGCAATAAATCTTCATAAATTGTTGGATTGCCTCCAGGATACAAGGTCCAGAAACCTTAAGCTCCTTTTTCCCTGTCTTATGCTGCACTTCTATTTTGCCTCTTGTAGCAAGGTATAGGTCAAGAGATGGCACAATAATACAAATGCAGGAACAGCCAGATTTCAGAAAGAAAGATGATTTTTCAGCTCACCCTTTGGGAAGTGAAGGACGAGAAAGGATTGGAAAGCGTGGAAGGGAAAGAATGAGGGAAGATTTCTGAGAGCCCTCCTCAGATGGAGAGTCCAGGGAGTCTCTGAAGACAAGGTATGTACAGATAAAGAGAAAACAAAACAAAACAAACAACAAAACCTGAACTTAATACAGGCATGCATAAGACAGTTTTTAGCAACAGGACCAGATGACACAGAATCTTAGGCTAGAGATAATCAGAAAAGATTTTTTGAGGACTTTACTTATTAGTAAAACCATGTTGTGATGAAAGGGTTAAAATGAGTAATCCTAGACACTGACATTCAGTACAGAACCACTTAACTAACATTATTTGGATAGCAATGTAGAAGTCCCACAAATGCACTACTTTCATCAAGATTTCTTATCCCTTTGAAAAGGCAGGCAGGTATACAAGCTTAGAGGTATGAGATCTACACTGTTCCAAATTCATTTTGCTCTTCTAATGTAAATCAGCATTGAACACACTAACAAGTTACTGTAGTACAAAATATTCCATCATCTTTCCACTGGCCTGAGTGAAATTTGGACCAGCCCCTCCATAGGTATCTCCTCCCATAAAATCCTGAGCCCCATGAACATTTGTGAATCATGCTTTTTAATGACAGACTTTTCACTGGGTCTAATTCTCTGTTCTTTGACTGAAGTAACTTAACTGAAGAAAACCTGTACCAGTGGAGTAGCTAAAATTCCAGTCCTTGATTTACAAGTTGGAGATCAGCCCATTTAAATTTAATTTGATGAATTGTATTAAATTTACTTTGCACTGGTGCTACTTGAGCTATACAGATTCCATGGATATTCAAAGGACCACATACCTCTCAGCTGTCAATCCAGCACATTTCAGGAGTGCTTCACATACACTTCCCGCCCTTCTAAAGGCCTCTAGAGTGCCCTTTCAGAGCAGTTCACCCAAACGCAGGCCAAAATCGCAGTGACTCACAAACATTCTAGTAAGAGTAGCCCCTGAAGCAACTAAAACCTGTCACAGCACTGAGATCCAGAAGCACAGGCCAAACACTGTTAACTTTTGCTAAGATTTCAGTGTTTAATAATGTCCTCTGTATAAAGCAGAACACTTTTGAGAAACTGGTAATAAGTATTTTGTCAAAAAAGATTAAGAAAAAAAACCCCAACTTGTTAATTTCTACCATCTGAAAAGGGCAATACAGACATCACAGAGGTTATAGAAGATTTCACTTCCTTATGGAAGCTTCAAGTGCACTGAGAGTTCTGGTAACGTATTCTACTTACAGGCTGCATTTATTTAGTCTGTAAAATTTGTGTCTAGCCACACACATCCTCCACACATATTTTGCTGTTTCCATATCTTCCTGCCAAAAAAAAAAGAGCCAAAATTTGCATATTAAGCCAAATATACATACCCTTTACTTGCTTTCAGACAAGCCACTGAAATTTTTAAGATTAAATTATCATTGACTTATTTAATTTTAATATAACTTCATTACTGTCACCAGGTTCTCCCTAAAACTGTGCTTTGTGGATGTGAACATTCATTCTAGCCTAGTTTATTAGATTTATGAAAGTTGAATGTAGAAGCCTTTTGTTGAAGACACTCCTAACAGCTATAAAACTAACATTGTGTGTTTATAGTATATGTGTATCATGCCATAAGATTGTCAACAGCTGTCTTTTGACAAAGGCAACTTGTAGATGCAACACAGAATTAATTCTGCAATTCTGGCCCATTCCAGCAAAGTTCTAAGATGTTTATCTTTCAATGCCACTGATTTAACAGTCAAAAAATCAAAATTTTCCTAGAATGGATGAGAAAATGTTTATGACCATCTGAACCAAACTTGTCAATATACTAAACATCAAAGGACAGATTTTTAATGCCTTCCTGCAGAAAGCTAGCCAGAGACAGAATTATTACTTTGGACTTACTCATACAGTTCAAAGTTGCTAAATATAGAAAAAGATGGGTTTATCCTTTGAGTTAAATTAGCAGTCTTAATTTGTTTTTATTTACTGATGCCTTAGGGCAAAAAATAGAAGTAAAAATCTACTCACAGTCTGGAACTGGATTGTCTCTTCTTTGTTTGCCAGCTCTAATGCAAAAAAGGATTTGTTGTGGGACATGTTGGCAATATCATGCCACCTGCAAACAAAGGAGATGATAGAACACGACTGTCAAGCTCTGATTTTCAAACCACAGAAAATGCAACTGAAGAACAGAATCCCCACCAAGAATATAGATAAAGAACTGAGGACAAATAAAAGTTCATCAATCTATCTAAACAAGCTGCAGACCATCACTTCCGTATCCATTCAATGACTGCTGAATTAAAATACGTGTATGACTCTTTTGAAGATGTGCAACATGTACACTAACAAGTTTATTACTTGTCTTCCACTTGAAAATCTTTCAAGTGGTTTTGTTGTTGGGTTTGCGTTTTTTTTAATCAAATTTAGACAAATTTACTTATCAGTAAATTATAATGTCCCAAGTGCTTGAAAGCAAGCTATACACTCTAGGAGATGGGGATGGGGATGGGTGTGGGGGGAATCTACACTCAACAAAGCCATTAAGGCACGATTATACATATTTTCAAGAACTCTCTTGCATATTGACAAATGAGAAAAACTTCAATTGCAAGAAATAAAATACCATTTATTTCTTCAACTTCTTGTCAAATACAGATGTGGTTAGATCATTAGTACTGTGTTAGTTTAAACAAAGTCTATATCATTGATTTATTAAAAGAATATTCTGCAGTACACAAACACAGGAAAAAAGCACCATATACACACAGGACTCCCTTAAAGGTGTTTATATGACTTCCATTTTCATCACATAGATGAGGCTGATAGCATTTTCTATAGTTACTGAAAATCAGACTTGTGAGGTAGAGAAACAGTAATGTCCCCATTCTGATTTATAACAAAGGCAATTTAAGGCTTCGGTTCATAGGCATTTATGGACATAATTATGAAATTACTTGAACCAATCTGAAGCATAAACCAGCCTTTGTAAATCACGCTTGTCTATGCTTTTTTGCCACTCAAATACCGTGGTATATCTATAGCCAGCAGAACTGCCCACAGTCATGCAACAAATAAGTAAACAGCAGAAAACTAGATCCTGAAATCAGAATGTGAATACTCTCTGATGCTCTCCAATGTGCAAGTATTTTCTTATGTTTACACAGACCTTGAATACACAGTTGTTTGGGAAATTATGTTAAATGAATGGACAAAGCTTTATTTCTCTCCCCTGTGTGCTTGGAAAACCTGTCAGCAGAGATTTTGTTGCTTCATGCTGCAAAAAAGCAGAGTAGGGTACTTCTGCTACTCTACACAACTAAAAAGAGCTTGGCTTCAGCTCTCTTCTCAGGAGCAGAGAAAGAGAATTTTGTGAACAACCGTTATCAGTACTGTATTTAATAATTATATTAAACAAAGCCACTAAGAGCAGGAAACACAGTTGCTCTCTTCTCTAACCCCTTGAATTCACCATGACTTCCAGTAACTGCTGGATCACAGGATTTCAAGTTTCAGTTCATAATCTGCCACACAATTCTATTCTAGAGGATTAAAGTTAACTAAGTATAAAGCCTTCCTTGCTCTAGCAATAACTACAAATTACTAAGATTAAAAAAAAACAAAAAACAAACAAACCAACACCACCAAACCCCAAACTTTCAGTATGTATTTTTAAAAAATTATTCCAAATTCTATCCAAAGATGCCAAAGCAACCCCTCTCCAAGTCAGTGGGAACCAGGCTGTTTCACATGAAGACTAAATTTTAACTGTGAGGTGAACTGCATACAAGTCTATATCTACAATTTAACTTCAGAATATTAAATAATAAACTAAAACAATGTATTAATTCAAAATAATGAAATAAATGTTACCAAGTGACTCCCCTCTATTTCTTTTATATGTAATATATGAAAGAAACTCCTGGATAATTTTACAATTGAATATTTCTAAGTAACATGATGTGTCCATCTCAGGACTTAAGATGCTTTATGCATAGAGGATTGTTCCTTTTTGACTCCACAAATGTTTTGCAATGGAATTTATATTAAATGTTCACCTCTTTGAATTAATCTGGCTTAAAGAGATACATCCTGCAGTCAATACTTTGAAAAATTCCAATGGATCTAAGTATTCACTGTAGCATGACGACAAGAAGACTATGTTCAGGTTTTATCAAATTAATAAACACACATCACATCTATCACATTCCTCACATTCATGCTAGTGAGGAACACACCTAAAATGTGAAGTGCACAAAGGTATTTTAAGAAAGAACAATACTAACCGAAATACAACAGGAGGACGACCATTTTTGTGTTTCACAAAGATACCATCAAGACACGCTCCAATGAATATGTCACTTCCTTGGCTGTCCTGTATGAAGTTGCAAAATATTATGCAAATATAGAAAAAAGTCTTTGAAAGAAAAGTTACATGAGAAGCAACTGCTTTAACAACTCTGGGGGAGAAAAAGGGAGGTGTGGTTTAGGGTTTTATTTCTTTTTGGCAGGAAGTAATCCTTTTTATATAGGGAAAAAGGAACTGAGACGGAGATTAAAGCCCTGTTTACCTTTGCAGGATAGGTCTCTTCACCATAGCCCTCCATTCTCTCTACTTCTTGCATGTATAGCATTTCTGCATCAGGGGGAGTAAGGCCTCTACAAATGAAAATAACAATCAGTTAGCACTGTCAGTAAGAAAAAAATCATCTTTGTTTTACTCTGACTGACACTGTCAAAGGCTAGAAAAGCATCCACAAGACATGCAGGCAACCCTCAATCATGCTATTTTTATCTATCCCAAAGGCTGGTATATTTGTCTCAGCCTTTACACTTTGATTCTAGCAACCTTTATCTCAGGCATTTCTAAGGGTAAGTGGCAACAAAGATCAGTTAGAATTATAATCTCTGCTTATGGCAGACAAGTATCACATTCTTCCTGACATCCATCATTGTCACCAGATTTTCTCACTGTATCAGAATTATGTTTCTGGGGCATGTGTTCAAGACCTGAATTTCTCCTATTGAAGTATACATATTAAGTACCAAGATGAAGTTTGACGCTTCACATCTCAGGAAGGACAGTCTCATTTTCTAAATGCTGAGTTTTAACTATAACAGTTTGAAAACATGAGAAGATCTGTAGGTAAAGGTAAAATGTTTTTTTAATTAGACCACTTGGCAAATACAGTTTTCTCACAGACTTACAGTAGGGATTAAAAGCTTGCTTCCCTACCTACCGCAGCTGATCTCACAAAAGACATTATGTCTGCCTGCAAAATGTTGTGATGCTCATTTTTACGTCTCTCGATACTTTTTCAATCATCAATCTCTGTTTCTTCACTTTTTCCTAATATTATGCAGATTAAGTTTTCTTTGCTGAACCTTAACCATACAATCTTCTTACGAAAGTATTTCAAGGATAAATGGATTCAAAATTTTCAAACTGCTCTTTTAAAACAACGCAGGAGGAAATAATCAGTATTACTCACAAACATTTTTTCACAGATGAATTGACAACAGAGAATTTAACTTTCCTTTGTCTTGAACTACTGCATTTTAGCTACCTTTTACTTTAGATCATAAGCATTCTGGCCCAGTAACTGTCTCCATATTTCTACTGCCACCAGTACCTGCCAATGTTGTTTACAAGGAACATGCTTACTGGGGTCACAACTTCCTATAAAAAGTTTCAGAAACATGCAGATGATGCCATACTATTCAATTGTGTCTGCATTCTTAATTTTCAAGCAGAATACTCTCAATTATTTTACTGGGCATTCTGTTCTCCTTTCACTTCCATTTAGCAAGAAAAAAAAAAAACCCTGCAATTTTAATACAGACGTATCAGTGAAAAACTCATTTAAATGGGAGCTGAAATTAGTTCAACTAATTCCCAATGTCCTGAGCTACTGAAGTAATCACATCAAAATTAAGTAATGAAGAGTGTTAGAAATGTTACCTGTACTTCTGATGTAGCAAGGCAACTTTCTGTGTTGCTTCTTCCAGTATTTTTTCTTCTTGTAGCCAACCCTTAAGGTAAGATAGTATTTATAGAATGAAATATAAAAGTTCTACAAAATTAAGTTTAGTTATAGTTTCTTGACGCTGGCAAGTCAACCCTCCACTCTACTCCTGTAGCTTAAATGCTGTAATATGCACACAAACAAAACCAAAAAGTGCAAGTACTGTTTTGAAGTTTTACTCACTTTCCCATCTCCACCCCAATCTTATTTTCAGCGTAATATACAATAAAACTAAAAAGACCTTGCAACATCTTTGCTTCTGTGTAATATGACTCACTCCAGTCTCAAAGAAAAGCTTTACTGAGTTGGACAATCTAGGGAGCAGTAAACTGGACAGATTATGGAGTCTTTAATAATAACTTGCATTTACCAATCTAAAGAAAGATATCAATTTATCAATTTAAAAATTTACATTTATCAATTTAAAGTAAGTACTTACCACTGGAAACAAAGCATATCTTTGTAGGAACTCCTGAGATTCATACTGATCATAGTCCCCAAAATCAGCTAAAAAATAAAAAATTCCTTGGATTCAAACATTTGTAATAAAATGATTCAATACCCAACTAATTGCAGCAGGATCTGCAAGTAGCAAATCTCCATCCTACTGAACTATGATCTGAAATCGAACCAATGTAACAAACTAACCAGCAATATTTATGATGAGGAAAACTAAAAACAAATACCATGCTTTAATTTTGTTCTGAAAAACTGAAAGGTTTCTTGTGGACAGGAAATGAGAAATGATAAAACAATCAGAGTGTTGCTCCAAGTTCCTTAGTTCCTTGGGCTTTTAATTGTTTAATTGTTTAATCCCAGAGTGGTTGAGGATGGAAGGGGCCTTTGGAGGTCTAGCCCTAAGCAAGGTCAGCTACAGCACACTGCCTCAAAGCTTTCTCTGGTCAGGTTTTGAATACAGCATATGGAAACTCACAGCTTCCCTGCGCAACCTGTTTCCAGCGTCTCATCACTCGCACAACAGAAAACTTTTACCACATTTAGACGGAATTTAATATATTTCATCTTGCACCCACTGCCTGAGAAAAGTCTGGCTCCATCTTCTTTACTTCCTCCTGTCAGATACTTAAATTACTTACAGAATAGTGTCAATACACTGCTGTAACTTGCAGCTGCACTCAAACACTGCACAGACTCACAAAAAGTGGGACCTAGAAGCCTTCCCAGACTCTGGGGCTTAATAACAGGTTTGATTTTAATAACAGTTTTGAATTTGTGTCATGCCAAATGGCATCCCAAGGAATTTGTCTCCTTTTCTATTTCCAGGAAAAAGTTAACCAATGCTTCAAAGAAGAGAAATAAAGCAGTCTAAATTGTAAAAGCTATGTACCAGTCTCACAGGAGAAACTGCGAAACAGCAGTCGGTATGGAACAGCTGCTTCCAGAAATACAAACACAAACCCCAGGAATAGAGATCCATCCATAACAGTATAATTTTAGAGACATTAGAAACCAAATCTGTATTCAGGATTAACAATTAATATGCAAGTTATTTGCGATGAAAGGGGAGGGCTTGTGACACACTACCCCAACACAGCACTTGAGATAAAGCAGTGTTTAGAATTAGCCTATGATAATTATTTAAAATACAGGTTATTCTTGAAGTGAGTTCACCTGAACCAGCAAACAAGTGCTTTTGTTCGCCCAAATTAACCTACCTACCTCGTATAAGCAACTGCAGTCATTGGAGCACATTAATTTACCTGTGCTTTTTCTGACTTGTTTTTTCACATACTTGTTATAATCACATACAGTTTCTCTCTTACACGAGACTGAAAAGGAATATGAAAGCTAAAGGGATAAATACTTTCCATCTGGAAAGAGGGTTATATTGAAATACTTCTATAAACAATTCACTGAGCAGAGAGACATTTACACTGTCCAAAGATACGGAAATAACAAAGCAAGATTTTGTCAGTTGAAAACCATTAAATCCTGTCTTAGATTAAACAGATCCACAAATTCATTAAACAGATGCACTATACAAACAAGGTACTAACACAATTCGCCATACTCTACTGGTAACCATGTTTTCAAAAAGCATAGACATCATATTTAATGTGATACTACCAACAAATGTAATAAAAAAACAAAACAAAACAAAAAAAAAAAAAAAAAAACCAAAAAAAAAAAAAAAACCCCAAGTCATATTTACTTCCAATGATTTTAAGTCCCTTTCAATTTTTGGCAGATTTACATTTGCTGTTAGATGTACTGCAGTGGCAATTGCTGTTCAGCAATATACAAACACTAAACAAAGCTGCTGCCATTAAAAAACTTTTGAGAGATTTAAGATCTAAACAAGCATGTCAGCAGGGAATACAAGACATGACCAATGCAGACAGAACTGGTGGCTCTCTGGTATCTACTGCATCCCATCTGACTCCAGTCAGGAAAAATAAAGTGGCTATTTTCATGTAGCTATCACAGAAATGGATCTTCAGGAGCGATTTGAACACAGAAATTGTTAACAGTCTTGTATACTAACTTGAAATAATCTTACATGTTAGGATATTTGGGAGAAAACATGGAGATACAAGTACATTCAAGTTTGATTTAGCAAAAGCATGTTTGTTTCTTTTGTTACCATGTCAGAATAAAGCGTCTTTATTAACAGAATCAGATGAAAGGTCTGTAAGCAGACAACTGAAGTCTTTGCGCCAAAAGGAACTCTAATGTCTAATTCAAACCCAACTCCATGTTAGACACCCATGCACACCTCTGAGGACTGCACAGAAATACCACAAGTTCAGGCCCAATGATCCCACTGTTCCCCCTTTTCAGTATATGCAAGGAAGTTCTAAGGAGTAAGTCTTTCATAACTTATGGAATTCAATCTTTGAGTGATAAACAGAAAAACTGCAATAAAAAATACATCAGCAAAGCTTCTAATGCAGCGTTAGCTAGTTAGCACAACTTACCCTGAACAGCTAAACCAGCCAGATGTATTGCTTGTTCCAACGTGCAAGGAATGTTGCCCTCCAAGATATCTTTCTTTAATTGCAAATAATACTGATACCTACACAAGAGAAAAAGAAAAAGCTAATATGGTCTCCTTAATTTAAAGAGAATGCAGATAAAAATGCCTGCATTTCCTATTCCTATCTGCATTCCCCAGTTTTTGTGGAGGGCAATCTTCCTCACCATTAGGACTCTTCAGAGTCTTTGTTAGCTCCTCCCTTAGCTTTCATACATCACTGCAGAATCAAATACTGCTACCTCTTGAAACAAAGAATCTCAACAATTTCTATCTACTACCATGCCCTAATATTGTTTTATTATTTTTACCTCTTCTTTAATATTTTTATTATCTCCTCTTTACAATGTTCAGCACACTGGTGTTGTTCAATGCACTGCTGCTGTACTGCTGCATTCCGTTTCAACAGATCCAACATTGCACATCCCTTCAATCACAACAGCAGCTTTCATTTCTGCATTACAACTTCTGAGTACATTTTGTTCTTACTTTCAAGACATCCTTTTTTTTCCCTTTAATCTGACCTTTTCCTGGGTCATCTCTTGTATGTGAAGCCACTACTAGGTGTACCATTTGTCCACACACTGAACCCCTGCTTTCTTGAATTATTCTGCCTCTCTCAGCCATCTGCAAAACACCCTATCTTGAGCCCAAAGCACCTCAAAATGCCATTGTAACACACACTTTGCCAAGAAGGACATTTCTCTTCAATAAGTCTAGTTTTAAAAGCTGCTTAACTTCCTCGTATTGCACATTAACTCTTGTGAAGTAAGCCTTTAATACTGAGAACATGGAAGCATTCAGTGATTAGAAAAGTCAGGTGAACTACACTCAGACTTTCATCTGGCTAAAAGGCAACTTTCTTCCCTCACTGTCTAACCAGCCTCTTAAATAAGGTGACATATAAATATTAGCTAGAGTCTTCTGGATCCTGCTACAAAAGAGCAGTATGCTGTATGACAGTAGTTAACATCCTTATACAACACACACAAGAACAGATGGGCCTAAACACAGGCCTCAGAAAAAAGGGAAGGAAAAAGCCACCACATATCGAGGCATTGGAGGAAATAAATCTTCCCAGTCCAGTAGCAGAACATAAGCTCTTTCCATAGAACTGTTATTTAAAAGTAAACATGCAGATGAAGAATCCTGACACTACCTTGTGATAGTACAAATACCATCCCTTTTGTCCATTTCCATTTCCTGGAAATTTGCTTCAACACACTCAATCTCATTTATATTGAAAAGGCAAGAAAAAAGAACACTGACTTCTGAAACTAATCCAGACTCTCACTATTGGAAATCAAAGCAAGTACCATCCTCTAGGACTTCAATATAAGGTTGGCAAATGAATTCTTGCTTTCTACATAGCAACACACTGCAAAACTGCTACTAAAGCTCCAGCATAAACATTAAATTCTCTAATGCCATGAGAAGAATATGCAAGGCTTTCCAGCAATACAGTATTCAATGCAACACAGCATGTATTTTACTGCAATGCATCCTAGCATACCAACGAGCACAGAATCTGAACCTAAGACTAAACAAAAAAAGACAAAAGCAAGAATAATTTTTTAAGCCAGTAAAATTGCTGAGAGAAAGTCCCACACTTAACACTTTTCTAGAAAGAAAATATTAACACAGGTATTACACATAAAAAAGAACCCTAAAGCTGCAAGGCACTGAGCAACACATTAAAGCACCAGTGTCTGAATGAAGAGGCTTACCTCCCTAAAAAGCTTTCATACCACAATTAGTGGGAAAGGTCTTTGGAAAGGTATTCTAGCACCAGAGTATATAAAGACAGTTTCATGCAACCACAGAATAAATTAAGCTGGAAAGGACCTCAGTGATGACCTGGTTCAAGTCCTCATTCAGAGTAGGACCAGCTTGAAGTTACCAGCTTGAATGGATTAATTAACACAAACACAGATTTATGAAATAACAAATATATGTTTGTAATTCCATTTGTACTCATTTGCCTGTTAAAAAAATAATAACTAGATCAGAAAAACTATACACATTAAAGTCACTACAAGCCAATGTAAAGGCCCATAGGAATAACAGGCTACTATATGCTCAATTTCACCTTCTCTCTGCAGTCAGCACCATTTCTGTGATGTTCCCCAAATTCACAGTAGAAATGGATATATGATATCAAAGCTAACATCCATCCTTATTGCCCAGTGATACACAAAGAAAAAATAAATCACAAACTGAAACTTAGCCTGTAGTTTGCCAATGTATTGTACTGAAAGGACATAAAAGTACTGAAAGCAAAACAGAGGCAAGAACAGCTAAATAAAATCTGAATGTGCTTTGTGCAGGATGGATGTCCCCAAAAGCAACAGATGGTTCTTCTTTTCAACGACAAAAAAAAAAAAACCAAAAAAAAAAAAACACCAAAAAAAAAAAAAAAAAAAAAAAAAAAAAAAAAAAAACAAACCCCAAAAAAAAAAAAAGGGAGGAAACCCCTCCAAAGTTTAACCCTACAAGTCTTGCTAGAAAAAGCCTATTACAGAAAACAATTTTCAATAGCTTTTCAAGATCACATATTTTAAATATTCAAAGGGAAATTAAATACACAGTTTGAACATAAATTCTGCCTAAAGTAATAATTTCCACTTCTGTAGCGGGGTGTATGGGGGAAGCAGGCAATTTTTAAATTATCCATATATTTCAGAATGTTGAAAGCAAAACTACACACACAAGTATGAAGTTTACCTGGTAATCTCCTGCTGAAGCTGGGAAACAGTAGGCACGTAGAACACTACTCCGAAATACACAGTTGGCTCTAAGGCATATTTGTCCAGCTGCTTTTTCAGAGGCTTGTCCAAATCTACCCATCTGCGCTGATTCTGCTTATTATAATACCACAGACTGAAATATGTAATCTGAAAAAGAGGCATTTCAATGATGAAAAAGAGTTAATGTTAACATAGTAGATAAAATATATTGCATGAAAATCTTGCTACTTAGAAATAAAGGTTTTTAAACACAAATGCTATGGGGGCTTGAAAACTCAGAGAACTGGAGAGACATTTAATATCACAAGCAGACTACTTCCAAATAAGCAACCCATGTATACAAGGTCCCCCACCTAAAAAATTACCAAACCTATTATTTGCAAACAGTCCCTGACCCTGTTGTGGCAACTCACAGGTATTAGTAATAAGCATTTATGTGTGACAGAAAATCTAAAGGAAGAGAGGAAGGCAAATAAAAAATGACATTGGACAGCATGAGAGCAAAGAATGGCTTCTCTGGAGCACTGGCAAGTAGGCTCACACGGGATGCTGAAGGACAAAAGAGCACTTGACAGCTGTTCAAAGACAAGCTCATTAAAGTATATGTATGGCTCATCCCATGAGCAAGATGATGTCCAGATGCAGCAGCAAGCTTCCTTGCCTGAGCAAGCAACTCTTCACCAAGCCAAAACCAAAATACAGTATGTACTGGAATAGACTGCCCAAAGAGGCTGAGGAATGTCGATCCCTGGAATGTCAAACTCCCACTGGACAACATCTTAAGCTGCACAGCCTAACTTTGATTAGATTTCTGAGACGGAGTTTGGACCAGAATATTTTCCTATCACTCCTAACATTTTTTATTTTATCACTCATAACCTAAATATTCATAACACTACAAAGCCACTCAAATTTAAATTTCTCTGCTGTGTAAAAATAAAATCTCAATAAAATCTGAATAAAAAAAAAGAATAAAATCTGCCCCTGAAGTATTCATTTCACTGAATAAAATCTGCTCCTGAAGTACTCATTTCACTCAGTTCTGGACCAGCAAACAGATATGGACTGGAAAATACTCCTGTCATTATCATAGCAAAACTAGAAGTTGTAATTACATGGTTATCAGTTGAGAGAGGGAGATAAGGGAATGCTACAAATTGCATCCGTAGGCATTTACATAAGAATTCTTCAAGTCCTTCCTGCATTATCACGTAGAAATGGTAAAAATATGAACACCTTTAATCCAACACTTCATATATTATGTTTTTAACTTATACAAAATAAAGCTATCAAGGATAAAGTTTTATAAAACAAATGACTGTTCATTATACAGATTTTTTATATCAATAATTTCTATTAATTAGACTTGGGAAAATTGTCTACTTAGCAAATGAATCAAATTTACTGTTATTTTTCCAAAAGCTCTAGCATTTTAATGCTTCATTCAGCACAGATTTGAAATTCACTTGGGAGCAACAGCTGGTAGTAAAGGCCACTTTAGTACTTTCCTGTGAAAACTTGCCTATATATAGACATCTGTAAAACTCATGTACATATATCCTCTTACTTTATAGTCTGAACAGTCTGAAGAGTCTACCCTTATGGCCTTCTGGCTATTCCTTACAGCTCCAACAGGCTGAGTGTAACCATGGCATAGGCAGGTATGCTACATCCCAAGCTTCAGAGACAACAGTGAAGTCAGTGCTCTGTATCAGCACATATCATAAAATAATTGTGGGCACAAAAAAATCAAGGTTTAGCATTAAATAAATAAAGGCTTTTATTCCATAAAAACATTTTGTGCTAAATTATCAAAACTGAGAAATCGGAGTCAACTGTAATGCACCATGTTCTTTTGATGTTGCATACTGACAAAATGTACTATTTTGCCCCTCTCTAGTTTAACATCAACAGAGTTTTAAGTGATTGTTGGCAGGTTTTGGTCTTTTTTTTCATCCAATATTAAAAAAAAATAAAAATCTTCTAAATTAAAATTACTGTTCCCATGTAATCACAAAAACAGTACTCAGAAGATATAAAAAAAATCTTAGGATAAAATCTGCCCATTTAACCTTAATATAGATTCCCTTCTGCAAACTCCAAGACAACTGTGCTCCTAACTTGATAAAAAGGCAGGCTCTAATACAAAAATTAAATTGAAATAGAACCATTCATAGAAGAAAAAAACCAGTTTTTTGGTATAGTGGAAGATAGGACAAGGGGTAATGGCTTTAAACTAGAAGACGGTAGACCGATAGCTGGAGAAAAGGCAGAATGCTGATATATACAAAATAGTTTCATGCTTGGGAAAGCTTAAAAATCACTATATAGAAACAGACAGTATTCCCACATTGCAGAGTTCTCTTGTAAATCAAATCCTACGAACCAAATTTTTCACAGGTGGACACTCCGTGGTCTTTACTTCTGAATTCTGAAACCAAGGGTCAAATTTAAGAAGTCATAAATACTTCCAGTTTCAAGAGGATAAAAGGAATATGGCTTTGTATACAAATACTAGAAACAACACTGTTTTCTAAATTTCTCAGATTAAATGCATTAAATTTGCTGATACCTTGGAAAATATTTGCTTTTATTTCCATGCTTCAATATTCCAACCAGAAGATGTAGTGTGTGGTAATCCCCAAAACCCAACAAAGATATTAAGAAGACAGTACCTTAAGATTCCATTAAGATGTTAGCAACTGTAACAGGAGCACCAAATAGGCTCCATTGCTAAAGAAATACTATGTTAACTATAACATCACACACTGAAAAGGATAAAAGGTACCAATGACTAGTCCTCAATCTTTCCTCAGACTGAATGAGGAAAGGAATGCATGCAAAAAGTTGTATTTCTTTTTCATTACAAGACTGTTATCATCATGTGCACAACCACAGCAGCCAGTCAGACTGTGATGCCGACATTCTGTAACTTTCAAGCATTATAAATGTAATGTATATATAATGCAACATGGTAAATAAATTACAGGACCAGAAAATAAATAAAAAAACCACTTGCCATGACCTATTTGATCTCACTTGCCACGAAGAACTCAAAAAAGAAAGCCTACTATGCTGTCCCAGCCCACCTGCCCAATAGGTCAACTGCATCAGCCCTGGGCTGAGTATGAAGCAAAATGCTGAACAACTTTCTGGGTGAGTGCAGAGGCCATGGCAGAGACTGAAACTTAGAGGAAACAAATACAGAACCACAGAAGCACATCAACAAAGCTGAAAGACTCCCTGATGTGAGATATTCCTGGTTCTATACCCTGAAGTCTAAACTGATATAGAGCCCGTTCTTAAGCCATGATGATCATCTGCACCAGCCTGTTTCTTTAAAAGACTTTTTCTTGCCTACACACAGCACAGTAATTACTGGCACAACAGAGTAAGAAAAATGCTTCTGCATATTAAAATATTCTCTGGAATCCAGCATATCTTTAAATAAGATTTTTCTGCCACAGTATTTTCCCTTACAAACTCCCCTGGTCTGGACTATCAAAAATAAAATGAAAGCCAAGCAAAACACTGTGAACCAAAGCCTGTCTTCTGACTTCTATGCAAACCTTTTACTTGACTTCAAGGGCAGAATTTGATCCTGTGAGTTTTCAGAGGAGCTTATGCACCCTGGAATATTCGCACTGATTAAAATAGAATCCATTTTTATTCATTGCTAAAACATTTTATTATTAGCAGCTCAGGACAACACCCAATGCTAAAAAGAATGTCATGACATAATTCTTAAAATATGTTAAGCTGTTAGGATTAACACTGCTTTGAGGTTCATTTATTTTAGCGACTTATTCATGACCCAACCCCTCCAAAGAAAATCAAATAGAAATAAAAACAGCATATAATTTCTGCACAGTTACTTTCTATCTATCTGCTTTCTGTCACTACAGACAGGAATAGTAAGCATATTTTGCATGAAAGTTTAAGAGTCATCAAGAACATAAAAGTACCAAAAGGCCAAAACAAGTTCAGTGGGCATGGAGTGATTTCATCTATGAAATAAAACAGATTTCCTAAGCTAAGCAGAGTAGCTTCATCAGTTATGAATACCACAAAACTACATTACTGTAGGCGGCTATATCATATCTTTCAGCATGATATGAGAGTCAGAGAAATGGGGCTGATCAGTCCTAAGAGTCTAACGTAAAATCTTACTGTGGACTTCAACTGCCTAAAAGCAAGGTATAGAGAAGACAGAAACAGACTCTTCTTGGAAGTGCTTACTGCAACTATGAGAAGCACTGGGCACAAGCTGCAATGTGGGAAATTCCAATTAGATCAGGAAAAAATTTCACAAGACTAGCCAAACACTGGAACAGGTAGTCCAAGACGGTGCCAAATCTCTATCTTAGGAGGCACTCAAACTCACCCAGGCAACCCCTGAGCAACCTGATCCAAGGTGGAGCAGAAGGTGGGATCATACAACCCTCAGAGGTCCCTTACAACTCAAAATATTATGTGATTCTACGTCATTACCGAATCAGTGCTGATAAAGAGAATCTACTGGCTCAGAAATTCTCGGATGTGACTTAAATAACACCTTTTTTAAAAAATAGTGTTATCTTTTACAAACCCATTAAAAACTGAACTTTAAATCTTTGAATTTTCATCGGTTTCCACATTCATTGAGCATAGTTTCCTGTACCTCATCTGCTCTCTAATTTGAAACTGAACGAAAGAGATAGTCCTTCTTTCCTGTACCAACTTAGTTAGCTACAACTAAGTGCTGCACTTTGGTTTGTTTTCCTTAATGTGGATCAGCGTCATCCCTAATATAATTCCATTTTAACTTTAATCTAAACATAATTTGTATGTATCAGTTATTCTGATCAGTGGTATAAAATAAAATGTTTTAATATAGGATCTTAGGGTCTATTTTGGTCACAGTTTACACTATCCAGAAATTAAATAAAAATGACAAATGTATACATCAGATATAAAATATATGTAATCTTCTCACTTGAACTTAACAGCACCTATTATGATCCTCAAACTTGACTGTGCCTTCTTTTTTTTTTTGGAAGTATTTATTGACAAAACCCTTCTGTGTTGTGGATCTCAAAAAAAAAAGGAAAAGGAAAAGAAAAACAAAAACAGAAAAACAGAAAAACAAAAACAGAAAAACAGAAAAACAAAAACAGAAAAACAGAAAAACAAAAACAGAAAAACAGAAAAACAAA
>JBCJKH010054761.1:16825-28133 GCA_039877255.1 Loriculus beryllinus | reverse complement strand
GGGGGGGGGGGAAGCATTTGAACCCTATTTTCCATGCAAGGGTAAAACTCCTCTAACCTCTTGGAAAGAAACCATATATTCTGTTCCTAGAACTGTAAGAAACCCAAATCATTAACAATAATAAATATCACCTTTCATAATCACATGACTAAGTATCTGAGAGCAAGAACACCTTAATTAAACAGGTCATGACTCTGAAGTTATGTAGCAATTACACTGAAACTGAAAGATGAACAGGTTAAATGAACACTGATGATTAACACTACCCCAGTTCAAACATTTAAAGATAAACGGAAGGTGCACCTGTATACATAGTGAACTAAATGACTAAGACTGGGTTAATAAAGATACATCTAAGACTCCATCAGTATAAAAACACTCTAGGGATTTATTTTATGAAAGCATATTAGCCCCAGCATCAAACAGAACTTCTGTTAATTTTTAATGTATTTGGTTTACAAAGCACAGGGATTTTTTTATTTTCTGCAGATCTAAAACAATAACAAGTACTTGTGAAATGCATGAAACTAACTGTGAACTATAAACATTAACACACATCAATTGACTGAAATTGAATTAGCTACCTGAAATCCAGGCTTCCCCGTAGATATCCTTCGTGCTGAATGGAGGCATCTTTATAGTAATTGAAACCGAAGAAGTTTTAATTCTCAAATACCCTCCTATTTCTACTTCATAGGTGACATCTTGTTTAAACACAGGTTTTTTCACATTTATTTAAATTTCTTCAATATCCACTGAAGCTGTCTACATAAAGCCACTCATATTATGTTGAATAACTGTCCTGCCTGTGCATCCAATATTTCATATATGAACAGATGCTTGCCATACAAATTTCTTTTCTCACACAGCAGATCTAAACAGCAAACAAACAATATTAGTCCAGATGCAAGGCCTTTTTCATTTAATTCCTCAACCTATCAACAAACTGTTCCTGGAAGGCACTAGCTAAATAATACTCTAAGTAAACAATTAAGGAAAACAACCCAACACCTTCGGAGGCTTGCAGCTTTACTCTATTACTAGCAATGTCTTCATTATTTATATATATATAGGCACTGGTTTCCAGCCACTGAAGCTGAATCTACATAATTAAACATTTATACCATCCCCTGCTAAGCCACAATGTCTAACTGTGTCCAAAGAGTCCTAGGTGTGCTGTTACACACCTGGGACTGAAACAAGGAATTTGCTGAGCTGCCTTTGATAAAGGTCTACACCTGGAACTTAATAGCACATGATACGGTTTCTGAATATTGCAACAGGTGGCAAATATAACTTAATGGTCAAGAACTCTTTCATCTTCTGGTTCCAGAACTGCAAATAGCTCTATTAGACTGAACAAAAATGAAAGTGAAAATTTATTGATGTGATAAAGTATCTATCGTTATTACACTTTTTCCATACCATTCTAAGATAAGATTATTTTAGGATACCCTGAAGAAGAATTTAAGTGGAAAATGTATAGATTTTGCACAATCTGCAATCAAAACATAAAATTTCCAGTACTATAAGGATAGGAAAAACAGCAAAGTGAAAGACAGCCCCTCTTAACTTCACCAGGCTCTGTCTGAATCAATTCTATTGCTTGTCAGAGATTCAGTGCTATCTAAAAACAAACCAACTACTTCTTATTTTTGTACTATAAAATTACAATGCTGAAGTGTACATGTACATAACAAGGTTCACAGGAGGAACTAGTACATTTCATACTGACTGTGTAGGTGAAAAAATTGATCTTTTGGGAACATAAACCGTTGCTCATCGAATACAGAAGTACACAGAATCACAGAATAGTTAGGGTTGGAAACGACTTTAAGATCATCTAGTTCCAACCCCCATATATGACTGCAAAGAGATTTTCAGACTTCTAGTTTTCTGTTCGTTCTTAAGCAAGAAACATCCGAGTGTATTCTTCAAGGACAGAGCTTGCTAGCAAAAGCGAAGTCCCACTACATAGATATAAAACCCCACACAGTCATCAGATTAACTAGTTAAGACTATTCTGAAGCTACATTGTATCAAGAAGTTGTTTCAGTTTTATTTTCCAACTAACCTTCAGATACAAAAGAAGCTGGAAAAAAGACCAAGTTTGTAGGACCACATTCCCCTGTATTTGAATACCATTCATCTGTGCAGGAGAAAAGTGGCTGAAGTTAATACAAGTTGGACTATAATGTAGTGCCATCTCCCTGTTCCTTGACTGTGATGATCAACACAGAGTGTATCTTAGTACGACAGTAAGGCCATCAAAGTTAACAACACATGAGATCTAATATAGGGAAAACATTTACGTTTACGTTTACATGCCAATTTAACCATCAGTAGGATGCATTTACTATGTCTGATCTTGAACTTGATTTCAAGTTGATCTCAGGCAAGTTTAAATCTGCAATTTTAATAAGATGTATGTATACTGACTACATGCTACTGGGGCATATCACAGCAATCTTGAAAATAGTGAAAATGAAAAACTACTTCACGTTTTTGAGCAGACAACGCTATTTGACTGTGTGTTCAGAGTAATTTAAATAAAGAGAAAAGAAGCAACTTCGTATTTAAATATATTAACGGAGAGTCCATTTGGTTTATGTTTTGCAAGAAACAGAAGACAAAAAGAATCACAGGCTACATTCATTAAAAGCACCTACTGTTGGAGGTGCATCCCGTAGTCATGAAGGAAACAAGAGTGAACTCTGAACACAGTAAGGTAAAGGAGAGCAGCTTAGACAAATGGATACATGAGAAATAGGATCAGAGAACAGCCTAGGACAAGCGGCCCAAGACAGGAAGTTCTAAATTGCCAACTCTTCAAATTACTTTTAGAGATCTCAATCAGAAAGACAATACTCATGAGCTGAGGAAAAGCATTAAGCTTCCTGAAGCATAGAGGTATTCCAGAAAACTATCCTAAATAAAGCTATTACAGAAGGCTTTTGTCAGAGGTACTCTAAGGCAAGCTAATATTCTATTGGCTTTATGAGTTCCTTTGTAAAAAACTGGTTTTTTTTCCAAACATCCGTATTTGGGAAATTAACGTATTTGTTAAAATCCCATATCCTTTAGAGCCCATGAAAACACTGATGAGCCTCAGAGTGTGTTTATTCATAAGACACTGTCAGTGTGATTCAAGTGTTAAACAGAGTAAGAGTTTAGCCAAGCAGGTATTTTCCAATAGCAAGAAGGCAGCAGTTGGAGTAGAAACATATGGTTTCTACAAACATTTGTCACATTTATGCGATTCCAGGTGAGAAAGCGGTAGGACTCTGTGGGGGTACAGACCTGCAACATAGATGGTTTATAAACAATAGGATTCTTGGTATGGCCCAGGAATGGTTCAGAATAGCAGAAGTAAAATAAGAAAAACTCTCTCTTGTTTAACAGTGAAATTTCCACAAAACAACAGCAAGCATTCCTACCACCACCTGGGTCTCTCCTGACTGGAATAATAACACTCATTACTCTGGAATATGGTGGAGAATAGGAAATTTTAACTAGAGGAAGACAAAGGGAGAGAGAATAATGCAATGATAATTGCTTTTGATATTTTCTAATGTTATTTTGTATAGAATTGTTTTCTGAGACTAATTTGCTAAACATAACTGTGATTGTCTGAATTCTCTCTAGGAATCTCAAAGATTATTAAAATCTGATGTGATGATCAAAGTTCAACTAAAATTTCAAAGCCAAGCAAGTCATTAGGGGAATTAACCTTGGTAACTATTCAGTAAACATATCTGATTTTGAATTTGCTTAGAGGAGTCTTTGAGAACTTCGAGATGATCAAAAAAAGATTCTGCAGGTTCTTAACACTGGTGAAGGTGAAGACTTGATTTTTAAAGATAAGCTATTTCTGTATGTCTTAAGTACTTCCAAACACATAATGTTACAAAGGGGGAAAATTTACTTCAACAAAACTGTCAGATGTTTTGTCAAAATGCACAAGAAATAAAGACAGAACAAGATGGAAGCTGCCTAGCATTGCTTCTCAGGCTTACCCTTTACAGAATTGTAAACTTTTGTTGGAAACAATGTGGCAAGTATAGCAAAATTTCTGCAGGGCACATACTAAAATGTCTTTCTATTCCATAACTCTGATGCTTTGAATACACCTCATTTGCCACATCCGTGTTGTTTAATTTTGTCAATGGACCACCAACAGTCACCAGGTACCTACAACTTTACCTACGAGCACCGCAGATTGAACTTGCCATTCTATGGTTACAAAATATAGACTAGGCTTCTTAAGAAATACTGGAATTCACACCTTCTTTGATACACTAACACTGAAAAATGAAGTATAACCAGCAATAATAAGGATTCTCTTATATGGGTTAACCTACTGATAAATACTGTACCACACAAAATTTTAAAATCCTATTTATATTGAAATATCTGTTTTGGTGGCATCTGCATAAAATATACCATGGGTTTTAGCCATACTCTGAGCACTAAAATAGCAAGATGAATAACATTGCTGTCCCCACTTCACAATGTTTGTATTCATGAAAAAGTTGACCTAAAATATTTATTGTTCTTTCTGCTTTCGTGAGTTGTAAAACATCTATTTCAAAATCGCTAGAAACAGATATTACATAAAGCAACCTGAGGCACCATCATTACTTACGGAAAAAATTCTCTACTCCCTGGCTTCTATAACTTCACAACCTTTTAATTTTGAAAAACTCTAATAAAGTAGGCCAAAAGAAAACTATGTAACCTGTCAACAGACTGAGGACCAGTATGTTGTCCACAACAAAGATTACTTGCCTACTAGTAAAAGCATATCCGAAATGTTAAAAACAGCAG
Source organism: Loriculus beryllinus (assembly GCA_039877255.1). Classification (NCBI taxonomy): domain Eukaryota; kingdom Metazoa; phylum Chordata; class Aves; order Psittaciformes; family Psittacidae; genus Loriculus; species Loriculus beryllinus. Next base: position 23,306 of record JBCJKH010054761.1, on the reverse strand, counting down.
ATGGCTTACAACTTCTGTATTAAGTGAAGTATTTCTGAACTACACAAGTTAAATGTGAGCCTTGACACTGCTATCAGTAAGAAAAAGATACATTTATTGTAGCAAGAGACTTATCTGTGTACACATTCACTAAATGCATATGAAAGCTAAAGGATTTTCTTTTCTCCATCTAATATAGGAATTTACTTGCCAAGCACTAAAAGACAAGTTGCTTTTGCAATTGTAACTCTTTAGAATACATTAGAGACTTTCATGAAAGACCAGATTTACAGTAGCTCAGGTAGTTTCCTCTATTCTGCTATTTAAAAACATCATATTTAATTTGGTAATATATTGAAATATATCCAGGCTTATTCTCAAATTCAGTATTATATTACCTTTTCTAAATGTAGCTAAATTAAAACCAGATTAAAATATTTGCTGTAGGTGTAGTATTACCAAGACAAACACAGTGTCAGTTGCATGCATAACATCTAACATCAGTTCAATATTATGCTCAATACAATATGTGCACTGCATTTTAGGAATGCCTTCAAACCATTTAATTTAGAAAATCAGTGGACAACTCTATGACATTGCTTCCATATTCCTACATTTTTAGAATACGTATGTTTTCTTAATGTTCACTGGTATCTAACTGTATTGTCATTGAAAATCAAAATTGAACCACAGTGCTGAAAAGCATTGCAAGATAAAATGTTGAGTGCATAATATCAATGATACAAACACGACTACCAGAGGATGCAAAACTATTTTGACAACTTTATGCCACTTTGATAAAATTAATTTGTATTTTTGTAAGAGAAATACCTGTGAGATATTACCTAGTTTGTTTTTTTTTTTTAACTGTGCACATATCGTATTGCAAAACTAAAGGATAAGTAGGGGCATGCTCACAAAAGCTGCAAACAGAGAGGAATATCATGCAAACTGTTCACAAAAACTCACAGATTATTAGTAAGTTATCTGAAAATCAGGTAAGCCTTTCATGCCAAACACTGCTTTCATTTTAATGACAGTAACTCCCCTTGCCTTGAATGGGAATTACACCTGTGTAAATGAAAGCAAATGTAGGCCAGGATATAAGTCTATGCATAAAAGAACTTTAGACAGAAAAAAGGCTCTAACCACTTTATCCTCCTGGAGTTCATATCCACGAAAGCAAGAAAGAAAGGACAGAGAAAAGACAAAGAAGGAAAGAGTCACTTTCATTTTGAAAGCAGCAATAGTATTTGTCAGTAAAATAAATGAATAAATATAAAAGGAATTAATATATATCTTTCTTATCACTCCTAGTGGTGAAAAAGAGCTAGTGAAAAATGTGTCATTTTAATAATTTTCTCAATCCTTTCATGGGTGAAATTGAGATGACTTTATATATCAAAAAAATATTCGTAAAAAAACCATCTGCACAAAAAAATTCTATTTTCATAAAAATAATGTGGGAGCATTGTCCAGATCAGCTCAGTAAATCAAAAGGGGCATCTCATAAAAAGGATGCAGAATTTAGCTCTGCATGCTTTGCACCCCAATATTGCAAATGATTAGCATACATCCACGCTTTTCACTTGCAGAGTCCCACGAAATGATGAATGTTTGTATACTGCAGTGAGACACAGGCTATGTATAGTGGCATAACTGCCTGTTAGTCACTCAACTAAAATACTAGTTTTAAAGCAAGGACACAGAGTTTATCACAAGCATGACATCTGACATTTAGACATTAGACTATATGTCGTGTCAGATCTATAGCATTTATACTTTCTTTTTCATACCCATAAATATTAAATACATTCTCATAATTATTTTTCTTGAAGGAATTGTCTTTTTAGCTGTCTAAAACTCTAAATTGAATGATTTTTATGAATTATGTTTGTACCTTAATTTCATATGCCAACATGAAGACTAAATCTAGGCGTGCAATTAAACACTTAGCAGTGTTGGAAATATGGCTGCTCACCAAGAAAAGGTGACAACTCATTTTATAGCTTTGTTGTTCAGATACCTATACGACATGTAACTTTGTGCTCCTCTGCTCCTAGAGAAGTTTTATGTTCCCCCGAATACTAGAGGTACAAACAAGACAGAATACAACAGAGGCCATCCAAAACAGTCAAGGCACTCAAGCACGCAATACAGAAGGAGAAGCTAAGGGAGACAGGCTTTTTTAGCCAAAGGAAGGCAGGAGTAGGGAAGGGTGCAGGAAGAAGGTAACTACTTGCATTCCTCAACTACTAGAAGGTGAACTGTAGAGAAGACAAAGACAGAATTTTCTTGAAGATGCACAACCAATGGACCAAATGCAACAATCAAGGGATTGGACAGGATAAAAGGAAAAAAACCCAAAATCACAAGTGTGGTTAAGCACTCGAAGACATTGACAAAGAGGTTATGGATTCTCCATCCTTGGAGATTTTTACAACTCAGTTGGACAAGATTCTGAAAACCTGACTTTGAAGTTAATCCTGCTTGGAGCCGGAGATTGCTCTAGATAACCTCCACAGGTCTCATATGACCCATCTTATTCTATGATCCTCTGTACAGTAGTAAAAGATTAAAGTGCTTTCAAAGATGCTGCGGGGTTAAGTAGTGTTCTCACTAATACGAACAGCAAATATCATTGAAAGCTATCTAAATCACAGGACTTCTAAGCATTATCACTCTGTGTGTGGAACTAGCAGGAGCTTCTGTCCCACTGCAATAAGAGCAGTAGCGCTCATAGAGATTTTAAATGGAAAATAGTGCCTTGATTTCTCATCCTCACTGCTGAAGAAATATAAACTTCTTTGCAAAAGGAGCATAACCCATAAGCAGGTATTTTTAGCACAAAAGCTAAGAGATTTTTAAAACTGTAAATGCCTGATGAGGTTGTTTTCTCAGTGAAGGTCTCACAGCTACAGGAAGGGTAAAAGGGAAGCACAAAAGAGTAATTAAATCAGAATAGTCCACCTCCCCACTCTAAAGATACAGACAGCAATTAAAAATAAAATGTTCAAACAAAAAAACATGAGAAAATTAAATAAACTTCAAAAATACACAGTAAGTAAAGTAGGACATGACAAAGATCTTAAATACATTAAACTGAATAAAAAAGTAAATGTAGCAGGTTTCATAAAAACATGGGAAACACTGAAATTTCAAACTAGAAAATAGAAACATCTTTAAAACCATCAATAATTAATGAAAAATACAAATATTAAGTAGAAGAGGTTAAAATTTATGGAAAGTTTGAAAAGGGGCAAAATTTTAAGGAAACAAAGTTTGACATGCAATGTATCTTTATATTATTTGATTTTTTTATCATATAACTTAGCTTACGGTTAAGTGTGCCAGGGCGGACTACTCTTTAGACGAGGATTGCCTGTTTCTAGCACAGTTCTTAATGTCTTAATAATATAACTTCTTTTTTTCATATCCTGCAATTTTAAACTATCTATCTAAACCACTATCCCTGAAATTTTAAAACGTACTATAAATAAGGCCTATAATATTTCAAGAATATGTTTAGAAATTGTATTATTTCCTAGTAATTTTCACTACACAGGACCCATAGTTTTGTCATTTCATGATAATTAGGATTGTTTGTAGTGTTCTCCTCAAGAATACACACTGGAGCATGGGACAAAAGGCAACAAATACAACTTGGAATGTGGGAAATTCAAGTTATATATAAGGATACTTTTCATCTACTTTTTAACCATGAGAGTGGTCAAGCACTGGAATAGGCTGCTCGCAGTGGCTGCTGAATCTCTGTACTTGAAGATTCAAAAGTCAACTGGGCAAGGATCTCTGGAAACAGCAATTCTACATTCTTTGAACAAGAGGTTGGATGAGATATCCTGCAGAGGTCCTTTCCACCCCAATTATTCTACGATACTTTTTCCTCACTCATGAAGAAAATATAACTACATTACACTTTTTAAATAACTGTCTCCTACACAAAAAACACCTGCATGTATTTGAACATTGTTTTGCCATTCATCACGATTTCTTTTCCAATTTTATCTCTATTCCAAAAATAATGACTAATATTATTTATCCATTGTCCTGACTACTTTTATGCTTTTCTAACATAGTATTCCAGTCTAACCAAATTGTTAGTGATCATAACATGCAGAAAATTTTACTTACTAATTATTCTAATAGTCTCTGCAAATACACAGATGATCTGCACCTCTTCATACTGTGACTTATGCTCTATTTGTTTCATTCAGTATTTTTCATCTAAGATACAAGGATTTTTTAAAACACCTATGAGCAGTAAAACCATAATACATGAGAAAATATGTAAATTCATACAGGAAAAGTAAATTCAGATGACTCCATAAGTAGTGTACACACAAACCAGAAATAAAGATGTCTCAGAAATAAAAAAATTAAAGGACAGAAACAAATCTTACTATAACACTTTTATATCTTTTAGAAATGAGAGCTGAAGAGTTTTGAGACAGTTTCTCTAATTACTACCCTTACGATATGAGGTTCTAATGTTAGGAATCATTGGCTCATAAATACTGATCTGGTAACACTGTTCCATTCCATCACTGTCTCATTTTGCCAAATCTTAATTTGGGTTTAGATCAAGAGTTTTCAAAAACCAAACTTAACTTTAATCACAGAAGAGATAAAACTAAATGCATCCTAAGATTTCAAGGAGAGCATACAATTCACATTCCCTAAAACCGCAGGTTATATTAGTGAAAATCAAGCATCACTCAGGCAATATTTAAAATAATATATGCATATGTATTTACAAACTATATATTAAAAGAAGAGAGATTTTTCTCAGAAATTAATGGCGTAATGAAGAGCCTCAAACATTTCACCATAAAATAGTAAGCTATCCAACATAAAGCAGTAATCCCAAATATTGGCCCTTAGAAAGGGCAGGTAAAACTCCAAATCCTGCCTGGTTTGGAGTCTGATTTGACTCCAAATACTGTTATCATAACGGTAATCGAGACTTGGTTCACACAAACTACCTATGTAGAATAACCTCCAGGATGAAGAGTATCTTTTCAGAACAGGCTATGAAATATAAAGATATGTGAAGGTATGTGAAGTTCAAGGCAAGCCATCATGCTTTACTAAACACATAAGACTCCCTTCAGCCTTTCAGCTGCTTCCTCCACATTGCTGTGAAACATTCTTGAGTTCACAGCAGTACAAAGAACAGAACTAAGAACCATGGTGTACACTAGCTACACTGTAGCTAGTATAGTAGCTAGAAACTGATTAAGTTTCAGTATAACTTTCAAAAGAATAAAGAGGCTGTTCACCTCAAATAATAGAGAATTGATCATTGTTTCGAGATGTAATAATCATAGATGTTCACTATGGCCTTAACACTGTCCTCTTATAATCAGGACCAGATTTCAGATTGGAAGTCTTTAATATATTTTATAATAAAAACACTATTCTTTTCATGAAGAGACTAAGCTATGAAATTCATCCCAATTAGAAGAATAATTTTTACCACTGCCAGTTGTGAATTTACAACTTTTAAATTAGAGATTGTCTTTGGAATAATTCAGCAGCTGACCTTCTCTCTAAGGTACTTGTACTGCAATTCTGCAGAAAGATTAATACAATTGTAAATTATCAGATTATACAGGTGTTACATGGACTAAATAGGAGGAGTTGAAAAAACAAGAACGAAATCATGCTTGGTTTAGAGAAATCTTTTCCTCAAGTTTGCAAGGTAACATGTCTTTTCTACAGAAACGCAGAATCAAACCAGGTCTCCTAAGGACCAACTTATTTGTATGTGATAGGAAAGCATTGACTTCATCCCAAATCCTAGCCACTTCAAAATTCTGATTGTGGCAGACTAATTCTTCAGTGCTTGCCAATTGTCAACAAAATGAAATGGATTAGGCATTAGCACAAGCCTGCCAAAATTTTGTTTTCTGACTCCATTCAGATGGTCACACTGCAAGTCCTGCAGTTAGAACCATTCAACAAAGAGAACTTGATGGTTTTCTGAAAATCAGACATAGTCCCACAGAAATAAACAGAATGCAAAGCATTCACACAACCAGAGGGAGCTGAGGGAAGTTCCCTACTTATACCTTAGTAGATCTGCATTCAGTTACTGGTTCCTATAAGACAACTGAAAATCTCGTACTTTTTATGTTCAAAGACAGAAAGGAGGATATTTCAGTGGCTGCAAGTTGTCAAACATGCTGAAAGGAGGTATTCAGCATGCATCAAATCAAGTTTTCAGACAAGTATTGTTTTCTTCCTCTACAAGTGAAATGTTGGTTTACTGAACTGGCATTCTGAGCTGTTGAAATTTATATTCAGTGCACATTGTGTTGTACCTATCTGGAAGACGTATTTTTTCAATATTTTAGCATGAAAATTTCTCTGCTGCATAAACCTCATTCTACCTACTGCCTCGTTCAGTGTGCATTCCCCTATATAAATCTGAATATAATTAAAAAAAGAACAGTAGCATATTTTGTACATCAGTGGTACC
>JBCJKH010054760.1:0-12840 GCA_039877255.1 Loriculus beryllinus | reverse complement strand
TGTCTATAGAGCCATTGTACTGTCTAATCTTTTTTATGGGTCTGAATCATAGGTTATCTACCGCCATCACCTGCGACTCCTCGAATGCTTTCATCAGTGCTGCCTCCGTACGATTCTAAACATTCGTTGAACTGACTATGTGTCAAATGTTATTGTCCTTGAACAGGCAGGGGTCACCAGTATCGAGGCCATATTGCTGAAATCGCAGTTGCACTGGGCAGGGCATGTCTCCAGGATGGAGGATCACCGCCTCCCTAGGATTGTGTTTTACGGTGAACTCGCCACAGTTTGCTGCAAGAAAAGTGCCCCAAAGAAGAAATACAAGGGCTTCCTGAAACAATACCTCAGCCTTGGCCTCCAATGGGGAGACTTGGAGACACACCATACGTAACGCCATTGTCTCCTTTGAGAACACATGCAGAACTAGTCTTGAGGAGAAAAGCATAGAAAGAACTGTGCCTCACCTATACCACCCAAAGAGACTTTTCGCTGTGCTTTTTGTAACCGGATTTGCCTATCCCACATTGGCCTTTTTAGTCATCAGTGCGCTTGTAGTAAGCGTGGGTAAAGCCCTTTCCAAATCTTCATTTACGAAGTCAAGCCATCATCATATTTAAAATTAGCACTTCTATATTTTTAATTCTCTAAATTTATTTTGCTTCTGTTGTGCAGCACCTGTGACTGTTCTGTTTGTTCAGCTAAGCACCTAGTTCTCTAGAGAGAACAGGCAAGGTTTTGCTTTATATGGTAACATCTGACAAATTCTGCAAACTAACAATGTGCAGGACAGAAAAGTATTTTCCTTTCATTTGCTCAGAATTGGCTGCCTTTAATATTACTGAGTACCTCCTTTGTTTTTTGTTTATGGCAGAAGACAATTACCAGTTGCCAGTGATCCTTTTTGCATAGTTCACTGTTTCATGTACTTTTGATTGTCTCATCTTTTTTTTGTTAGCTAAAGGAAAGTTTGCCAAAGCTTGTGAGAAAGACTTTGTGCTGCTGATTGTTTCTCTCCCTGAAATACCCCTATTTGGCTTTCTTTTAGTTTGGTGACAGTAACTGTCACCATAAAGCTGTATCATTAATATACATAATACTAAGATAAATTCTGTATACTTACTCCATCCTGACCTTGGCACTTCATAAAATTTAAACTGCATCTGCTAATAGAACCAGCACCAATGACTCCCAGATTTCTAATATTCTTTTAGTTTTTACTTCCTACAACGAATTCAGTTATTCGTAGTGCTTACCCTTTTATTGCAGTCTGCAATAATTGTTAGTTATCAGAAGAAAGTACAGTGGCAAGTTCCTGTCGTATTCTGTAGTGAATAGTGGAAAAACTCCTGACTTGCACTTTTGCTTATACAAGTTCTGTTATGTTCCTGTAGTGCCAGCACATCACTGTAAGTTCTTTTTGTAATTCTCTGAGATTGTTATTAAGCTGATAGTGAAGAAGTGTTTTTTCATTAATAAAACATCCTTCAGGGAAAAAGTCAAGATTATAGTCTCTGCATGAAATAATGGTAGAAACAAACTTCTGGGAGATTTACAAATTTTCTGTTATACTATTAAGAATGTTTAAAGTTAAAAAAAAAACCCAACAAACAAAACAAAACCAAAACACACAAAACTTCCCAACAATTTTTAAAGGTCCCCCGAAATATGTTTTGTAATGAATAAATAAACAGACTTTTATGCTTTATGCCTGAAGAAGTTTATTCATGACTGAAACGAGTAAGAAAAAATTTGAGGGACATGGACAGTACTCATCATATTACAAGTCAAGAGAAGTTTTTCAAAGATTCAGCTCACAAATGGAGCTACAGCTTTTGTGTTTGCTGTTTGTTTGGGCTTTTGTTGGTATTGCTGCTTGCTTTCAGGTATTTTTTTTGTGTGTGTGTGTTTTTTTTTTTTAATCTCTTAAGCTGTGTCAATCTTATTTCTTTTTTTTGGTATTTCTGATACAGGAGACATTCCACTGCATGTTAATATACGGGAGACGTGTGATTCAGGACAGCCTGTGGTGATCTCGCAGCCGCAAAGTGATGCTGTAAGTTTTGTGCGTTACACTTAAAACAACAAAAAGCCCTCCTGCAAAAGTGAATTGAGAATGCTTCTTCTGATTGCTGTTTGAAAAGAAACATGTATCTGAATGTAACTTATGGAAATAAAGTGAAAGAGGGGTAGTATCAGAAGGTAACTTCGGCCCTTCACATTGGAATGCTGGTCATCCGTTCTGCTTCTTTGGGTTTGGTTTTGTTTAATTAGTCTGAATCATTCAGAATAGTGGAGATTTGATCCAGGTTCTGGCATGCCAAGAACAGGAGGGTCAGTGTCAAGTCTCAGGAGACCTTGCAGCTAATGTAGGTCCTCTAAAACTGTCAGTTGGGCCTTTGGTAGTTGAGCCTGGAAACTGTCAAAGGGTCCTCCAAAGATGTTTGGAACAAAATCTGTGTATTGTCAATACCTGGTTGTTTTCAGCAGGATGTGGGGCAATTTACACGCAAGAGGAAATGGATTTTTAGGTGCATTTATCATAGCATTTTGTTGCCAAAGGAAAGTGCGAGTAAAATATACATGTCTGTAAAGAAAAACAGTTGCTCATAGAAAACTTCATTAACACTGACAGAGTAAGATTTTCCTGGCTAGTATTTTCTTTGTCCTGTGCCGGAGTTTGTCTTCTGGAGTCTGTAGGGCAGGGTGTTGTCTGCTCCGTTGTGTTTGCACAGTATGTGGTATGATGCAGCCTCACTCTTGACTGCTGCTGAGATGTTACCATTTAAAAAAAAGTGTTTAATGCTGATGATAGATCATGGAATCAATTAGATATATAGGTAGAATATACTGTAGGTACATTTTAGCATTGATAGCCTTTCTAACATCATAATTGCTAGGTAAGTGCTGAAATATTCTTTTCCTTTCCACTGTTTGCCTCTCATTTTAAAGACTGAGGAAATTATTGTTGGTCTCTTATAACTTAAAAGAAAAAAAACTTTCTTAACACATAAGTGATGATGGAAGTGGTCATATAAGGTCAGATTCTAATCGTTAATACATGACACATATCGCTAATGCGTGACACCCATTGCCATGTTTCTCAAATCAATTAAAATCCTTTCTACTCATTCATGAACAATCACAGTTTTTCAGATAGAGAACAATAAGCTCAGAGCTGCTGAAATTATCTCTGCTCTTATCCCTGAAATTTACAGAGATTTTTTATAGAAAATTCTGTGCTCTTTTTGTTGGAACACAGTTATGAGTCAAATACAGAGTCGTAGAACTGAAATAATACCTAGCAGATTCAAACACTTGGGGAATAAGGATACCAAATGACTTCTGAGGAACACAGAATGCTGTCACACCTTCTCAGCTCTCTCAAGACTAGAATAAAGGGTGTTTCTAAAATATGTTAGCTAATACTTTTCTTTGCTTATACACCTGCCAGTGGCATTCAGCTTTCATTGCTGATATATAAAAGTAAACCTCTCACTTTACATTGGAATTTTAAAATGTGTAAGCAAACTTGTCTGAATTCATTATTTCAAAGCTGAAATGTAGTTGGTTGCAGAAGGAAGTTTCTTTTTCACAACTGGCAAGGAAATTGTAAGCAACTAAGGCTTTCCAAAAAGAAAATTACTTGTAAAATTGTGCATATGTGACAGTTAGAAAGTTATTCCTCAGGGATGCTCAGAATAAATAAGTCTCATCTACTTAAGGAAAGGGCTGACTATATAGCTAAAGGTTGTGAAGCTTAATGGCTGGAGTTCTCTTCTGGTGAAGCTTGAGACATTCCCCATGGAGAAATAAACATTGCTAGTAAAATGATTTTGCTCTTGGTATAACACTGTCTACATTAGTATTTCTGTCAGGTTTTTAAGTTGTGGCTTTCTTAACACTCTTCATTGACAAAACTGTTATGTGCTATAGAAACGGGATATTGCTGTAGTCACGTATTAGCCTAAATGGCAGGGACTTGACTAACAGAGAGCAAACACATTGCAGCAAGTGGGAGTGATCTAAAGATCCTTTGCAAGAAGCTAATAATTTCTTCATTTAATCAACAGTGAGGATTTACCAGACCCTTCTGGAGATAGAGAGTCTTGAGAGCATTCTTCTCCTTCATCAAGCTGTGGAGGTGGATGGGCTGACTAGAGCTTCATTTTTTTAGCTCACCAAAATATACAAGAGAATCTAGGAGCAAAAGCTAGTAAAGTGAAATCAGGAACACTGCGAAAGTTATTGAATAGGGAAAACAGTAGAGAAAAAGGTGGAATAGGGAAAACAAATGAGTTGCTGAAACTAGGTAGAATTCATCATGTTCAGATGCAGGGGAATCTCTTAGGGATCATGAGAAGGAATCGGCAGGAAAATAGGTGTTTGAGAGGCATCATAAAACTTGTGGATAAGAGGGCTGGAAACACAGCAAGAGGTGTAGAACGTGATTAATTGCAGTGGAGTCATTCTTCCAACAAATGGATTTAAATACCCAGTGACCTCTCCATTATTACTGGGGAAAAAATAAGCAGAGGTTCTAAGGACTCCTCTGTCTGTGAGCATGAAACCCAGAGGGTGTAGGACAGTTGGTGGTTATCTTGTGAGGACTTGCTGCTAGAAACTCCTGGGTATACCACAGTTTTGATGGCACAGTGGATTTGTTAATGCCTTGCTAGAACAAATAGGTTATTTGTGACCATTCAGCACCAAACTTCCATCTATCTCAAGATAAAGAAGCAGCTCAAGCAAGTACAAAATACTTCTGCTGTGCCAGCTGTCCATTCACCTTCTAAAAGCTAGGGAATTTTGTTGGGATATACATTTCAGGTAGGAGATATGCTGGAGCCTGAGGCAAGCAGTAGATGTTGTCTGTCATATTCCTGACTTGGGAATGAGATTAAAAAAGAAAAGATTTTGTGGAGGAGAGATGGTACACCTGTGAGATTCAGCAGGGATAAGGTATCCAAGACAGCAGAGAGGTCATGAAAGAATGAAGTTTAGATTTCACCTTCTTCCCCATTATTAAAGAGATAGTGAGCCCTCATGGCAGAAAGTAAAGAGAAAGGAAACAAACCAGAACCAAATTCCATGAAATATGAAATAGTCAATTCCTTAGTGTTTTCTTGCCAAATATTGTTGTGGAAAGCATTTGGAATGTATTAAGGAAAAACATTTTGAGTTCACCCTCTTGTTCAGTAAAAATCAAGTTGGAGAAAAATTGGAGTAATGGTAGCAAATAATGTGTGCTGTTGTTTAGCTGTCATCAATAATTCCATTTAGAGTGGTCTCTCCAGAGTGTGGTATCTTTAAAAGAAAAGCAAACCCTGAAGAAGGCTGCATGAGAGATGATTTATAGTATGCTTTATCATCAAAGCTTCCTTTGAATGATTACAGTAACATTTGGTATTTGTAGGTTCAAATCCTTCATTCAGGTTGTAGATAGTACAATGCATCATCAGACCCTCATTTATGCTTCTTCTGCTGAAGAAAGTGCTGAGTGGTAGGATAGTCTGAAGGATGTTACTGTATTGCATTTGAATTGCACTCTTCTACTTAACCATGTTTTCTGGGCAGGATGTCTTTTTTGATGTATGTAATGGTGCCTGAATGATATACATGTATAATGGCACCTTGGGCCTAGCAGTGTTTCCCAGCTAAGGCTCCTCCAGATAATGGTGTGGCTGTTGCAACTGCTGACATATAGGACTAGTAGGAAATTTCCCATGAGCACTAAGGATTGTTTTGTTTTTTTTCTTTAGGTGTTAGATTCAGGAAGTATCCAGTTTACTTACTCATCTCTTCCATTTCATATTGAAATTTATAGATTGACTTTTACTGTCTTGTTAAGTCACCTGTTTGGGCTGAGACTTCATCAAAGCTTGGCAGGAGTTGCCAATACATGCAAAGAAGAATTCTATAGAACTGCCCAGAGGAGGACGAAGTGGGAAGGACTCGGGGAGTCTTGCAGTAAACAAGAATTTCTCTAGGTGACATGAAGCTTTCATCTGAAGTGGAAGCTCATTTAAAGCTGTGTTTATCTTCATGCTTTTAGTGCCTTCTGAGTTTACCATAGAAAAATGCATTCTGAGGGCAGCTGCAGTTGTGCACTGAAAGTGGGAGTTACGTCAAAGTAACAAGCAATTTCCATGGAAATTAAAGCTATTTAAAAATCTGATTGAGCTGGAAAATGACCTGTGGTTGAGCAAAGAGAGTGCTAATAAGAACAGAGGTTATCACCTATCATTATTCTCATGCAGATGGTAGTTAAGTCTAGTGTTTATCCTTGTGATAGTTACTGCTTGATTAGTTGCTTATGGTTGCTAATTTCCTTTAGTAATGAATAAACTATAAGCCCTTAACAGCTCATTTCAGCGGACCTAAATACCTTATACTTCTTTACAGCTATATTAACATCCACAGCATTTGATATCCCGGATAGTTGGGACTTGCATAGATTCTCCCTTGGGCTGCTGGTCTGGATAAAGCATCTTAATAGTCTTGGAGTCTTAGTCACAAGCAGAAGTTAGAAACCATGGCAGTACTGGAGTTTTTACACTCTGTGATGTACTTGGCTCACAACCAAGTGATGTGACGGGTATGCTTTTTCAAAGTTGCTGGTCCGAAGTTCTTTGTATGCAATGCTTTGGCTGAAAGCAAATGTGGTATCAGCTACTTGTTTTGATTTGATGATGGGTAAATTTTATTCTGTATTTGTGTGCCCATTGCATCAGACACTGAAAGCCACTGTAGTGAGCTGTTTGCCAGCTAAAATATGCACTTCAGTGAAAGGCAGACTAGCAGGTCAAGCCAAGCCAATCCATGAGAAGAGGGCAGTCAGCTATGATATGTACTGTCAGTTTGTAGTAATCTAAGCAGTGACGCATAATTCCCTTATGGGTAAGATTTTTAGGGAGAATGAAATGCCGTAACTGAAAGGCTCACATTTCTCTAGGGTTACTGTAGTGCTTAATTAGATGAGCTAATAAAAAGACTTGTAGTTTAAATCTATCCCATGTCTGTTATTCCATGACAGTAATGAATCAGGATGTTCTGATTATTTAGGTTAAGTAGGATTTTTCAGTCCTTTTCCTGATGAACTTCATTACAAGTTCTTCGTTTCCTGCTCCATGATCTGTGCTGTCGTTAGTCACTTGATCATCTACCATGCTCTCTCAGTCCTGTGATTTAAAGAATGCTGTGTTCTTCTGGTAGTGTTTGTACCAGTGTCTGAGAGGTGAACAGTCACTCACATGGCCATTATCCAGCTCTTTCAACTGTCTGAACATCAGCTTCCACCTTTGCCTCTGCCCTCTGCAGTGCTGCTCTCAGACACTATTTAGGCAGCACTTGTAATGAACAAGTCTGGTTTTGGGCATTCTGACTTCCTGTACCCTTCTCCTTCATCCTCTTGAAGCAGGGAGAATGCTTGGCTTCCAGCTAACTGGCATGTTACTGTTAAAGTTATCTGCAAAAAACTGTTTTCAGAAAGACAGTGTATAAACCATTCATTTAGAGCTTCCAAACCACAAAAGGAAAAACTGATCTGTAAAGTTCACTTTTATCCTATGGCTGTGAGTGATAAGAACTCATCCTTTGTTATTTATCCTGTGGCTTTCCACCCAAAAAGGAAGTAAAACCCCTTTCCATTTTAAGTTGCAACCCATCTTCTTTTGCTTAGTAATGGTAAACAGCTGACCTGAACTGTGCTCTGTCTCCAGATGCCACATTGAAAAGATCATGAGTATGAGAAACTATTTAGTACAGTTGTATGTAGTGAAAGGTATATTGACAGTCACTGAGATTCCATTTAGACCTTTCATATATGTTGATTGATAGATGGGTCCTCACTCATAGTTGAATGATTTGTTCAACTGTAGGAAACTGAGGCTTGAAACAGTTGATTTTGTTAGATAATGTTCTGTAAGGACATGTATGACATACAGGTCTGTTCTACATATAAAGTGTTGATCTAGGAAGACAAAAAAAAGGATGCTTAGCAGGTAAGATGGATTGCCACTAACAGCTGGGCTAAGTAATACTAGCATGCTGGCTACAAAGAGTTGTACCAAGAACCTCCTGTTATGGAGCGACATATCAGCCACTTGGCAAATGAGAATCAGTGTACATTGTGCAGTCATTGCCCAGGCACTCATTAACAGTGCCTTTTTTTTGGGGAAAAAATATAGTTTATCGAGATCTTGACACAGGATAACACACAAGCCATCAAGTTTCCCAAGCAGGATGCCTGTCTGGCTCATTATGGGAACATATATGCCAGTGCTGTCTTTGGATCGAACGAGACTTCCTGAACTGTTTAGCTCAATTTTAGCAATACAGCTAGTTCATGGTCCTGTATGACTGCCAGAGAGTACAGATGATCCATTGCTGCTGATGATCTTGATTTATGTGCAAAATATCTCTTATCTTAACTGTGTACAAAATCGCTCTCCTATATTACTATTTCTGCATCTACAGGAGCAACTTATACAGTATATTTTTAATTCTTTGTACAATCTGGTCAGCTCTGGAGCAGGAACAGCCCAGCCCATTGCTAGAAGGGGCCAGATTTTCCATGCAAGTTGTTAATTGACTTATTAAAACACAAAAATTGATCTGTGCAAAGTGGGAGCTGTCTGCAGGACTCTTCAAGATTGTCCAAAATTCCCAGCTGGAGCGCTCTTACACCAATTAGTCAAATATTTAATTGCATAGGCAGCTTATCTTCAGTCAATCACCTTATTTCACATTGGTCCGTTATCTCATCTGGGCAGGTGGCTAGCTGGGGAGTAGCTAGATCACCCAGGGAATTAATAGCTAAGCGTGGTGGGTGCTGCACTCAGGCGCAGCTGTGCTACCCAACTGCACTGCAATTATACCCATAGGAGTAGTTTGAATTTCATGCTTGTGATTTAAGTTCTATAGCTCTTGCCACAGAGTCTCACATATGGGAGAAAACAATCCTAGCTTGGAGTCTGCATGCCGTACCAACTCAGAAAATTACTTGACTTCAGTTTTAAGGTGATGTAAGCACTGAGACTGTGAGGCACTGAGGCTGGGGGTGCCAGAAGAGAAACCCTTACAAGCCAGGAGTATACCTTAGAAGAGATGAGGCATGTTACAGGAGTGCCTGGCCCTGCAAAAGACTGCCACCTGCTTCAGTGCAGTGGCAGTTGGTGCTTGTGGTCCAAATGAGAGAGAGACCTTCTCTTCCTGCCCCTCAAGCTCTGGTCTTGGGCATTTGTCAGACCACTTGCTGTTTAAGGGCTCATCAGGGGTACAAGTTCCAACTCTAGGTCAGCGTTATCTAAGACTGCTGCAGGGGGCAGGACAGATCAGCGTGGTAGGGAATATTCTGGTGATTTCTTCTAATAAAGTGGAAAGATGTCCATGCGGGCTTCATATGGGGAGTTACTTGATAAGATGAAGTAGCTTGGTTGCAGTTTAACAAAGTAGAAACAAGCTGAGTAGTGGGGGAGTTTTCTCTTGTGCTAGACAAGCATGGAACATGATGCACCAGCTGGAAATTGAAACATGACAAGTTCAAATTCAGATAAGGTCTACATTTTTAACAATGGAAGTAGTCAACCTTGGAAGCAGTGTACAAGATCTATATGTATGCACACACACAAATATGCAGGAAGATGGTCTTTTAGTTGAAAATCTGTGCATCAAGATTGGAGACCTTTCTAAAAAGCACGTTCCATTTTGACTACAAGTTGTTAAGCTTGGTACAGGATTTTTTCCTATTTGTGGTTTGTGTTGGACTTTAGGCAGTGTTTTTATACATGTCTCTTGACATTAAAGTTGTGAATACTTGATGTTAGACTGAACATGGTCCTATCTGTGTCATGTTTTTAGAGACATTAAAAGAAGTATGTGTATTAGGGTTGCCCCTGACATTTGTACAGCTGTGTGCTTTTCTGCCCTCCAGATATTACAGATTGGTGTAAAAGGGAGGATTTGCTATACTGTTGAGGAATTAGTTCTTTCCAGTAACCACTTCTGTCTTTTGGAAAGATGTCTTTTTTGAAAGTAACTTTTAATGTCTGTATAGGAAATGTACTGTGGTCTAGTCTGTAATAAGTTAATTGTATCTCGTTTTAAAACAAAATCATTGTTTTCTCTCATTTTCTATGTCAGTTCTGTGCACAAGTGTATTTCAGTCATCAGGATGAGGGAAGTTTATAATTAATAGTGCCCATGGGGCTAAAGAGTCTCCTTCCTTCTCTACACTTCCCCTCCAGAAGGCTACTGATTCTGCTTGCTGTTTCAGACAGATTGTTCAGTCAAATTCTGTTCTCAGAGTAATACCAAAGTTAAGTTTTACAACCCCTTGCCAGTGTTTTAAATAATGCTTGTACTTCTTTTGTGTATTAATGCATCATTTTTCCTGAACACAAAACTGGCTAAATTGAACCCATTTATTGTAACATTTTTGTTGTTTCTTTGAAAGTGTGTAAAAGAACAGATATCTAACGGGATGTAAAATACTCCTTTTTATAGAAAATTAAAGGTGCTAAACATATGTTTCTGTTTTTACAGGCTAAAGCCTATCTAAAGATAGCTATGGAAATAGTAAGACGACTACCAGTACCTCCTGCTTGAAATGTTTATCACTGAAACTTAGCAAAAAAGCAAATCTTTTGGTGCGACCAGTCTAGAAGAGTCCTGCTACCTAATAATGTGGATGCCATATTTTAGTTCTAAACTTTTTTGAGAATTAATTTACTAGAGGTTAAGGTACTATTGTGATACTTCCTGATTTTCAAATAATTGTTTGGCCATGTCCAAAAGGATTAAAGTATGCAAAAGATGATAGACAATATTCAACTGCTGGATTGTAACATCATCAAGCAAGACGGGCTGAAGTACATTTTTCACATGTGTCTTGTGTTAAGGTCAAGAATGAAAAACAGCTACTCCAGCCCACCAGAATGATGAGAGGAATGCCAAGGCATAATTCCTGCTTAAAAAATGACATTTGCAATGCTTCAATTTTTGTCAAGCTGGGTTCAGCTTTTTACTGGGTTAACTACCAAGCTGACCTTAAGCTCTGCAAAATTGAAGAAGCAAATACAGTTATGTAACTGCAATACTTCTGTGTGTTCATCTTTAAAGAGAATTAAAAAAAATCCATGTATACTCTGAAGAGTTCTTGTTGTGGATCCTGAACAAATTCTTCCATTACTGGATAATGTTCGATCATGAGGCAATTCAAGTTTCGTGGAGAACGGATTATATGACCCTGAGGCTTATTTCTTGACTGCTTTGCTTTATAATGGACCCAGACAGAAGACTGGTAACCAGGGTCTTCACTGAAAGCCGTATGTTGTGCCTGAGAACAGTTTGCTAGGGGATGCAAATGATCAAGATAAATTAAATTTATGATTGCATATTCCTGTCATAGTGCAGCAACTTGGAATTTGAATATAAAGATGTTTTTGAAGTAAAGAAAAACGTGGTCTTCAAACTGCGTGGCCTTCTGGTTTGTTTTTTTATCATTGCCTTATATTTCTTCAATGTTTATTTTTGTGTTAGTGTGTGGAAGTGGAAGAACATGCCTTCAGGGAATGAGTTTCCATTTACAATTAAATGTTTGAGTTGACATTTAGGCTTTTTGATTTACATAATCAAGTATGGGTATCTTAATCACACAGCTTAACCATACCAAACTGGGAATTTAGCTGTACTAGGGAGTTCTGCTGTTGACCTCTGTGAGATCAAGATTTTCCCTGTAGTTCAATTATTTGTTCATAATTTTGGATGTAGTTACTTTTTCTTATTGAAGTGATACAACATAAAAAGGTAGTATACCTTTACATTAAAAATATTTTAAGTAGTATTTACCCAAAATTTCCATGGGAAAGCTGGACATAAATTGTGGATTGAATTTCAAGCTTAGGTGATTTTGTAAACATGTAAATTATACAGTCCAAAACTGTTGATTTTTTGTGTCAAGTCAATCTCTGAACCTTCTCCCCTGCACCCTTCCCATGAGCTCTCATATCATTGTTCAGCTTTTTCAGTAGCGTGTTATCCCATACAGGTAGAATTGACATGGATATTGACTTCCTTTCAGTTATGTATTTTACAAAAATTAAAGCTGGTTTAGTGTTCTGCCCTTCCATATTTTATTCATAATTTACTGGTTTTTTAATTGAGTTTTATATCTACACATATTATTTATTCACTTCTGCTTTACATACTGTAATTGTTGATATATGTATCTAAGTAATCCTGTTGTGGTTTTGACATGGTATAATGACAAATTTCAGTGGAAAAAATGGGATACTTGTCTATTTTAGTAAAAGACTGTGATACTTTCTGAACATTGGTATTTATTATTTTCGTTCTCTTATGTTTTTGAATCAGTCTCTGACACCCAGGTCATGTTCAGGCTGGATGAACAATCAGTATACAGATATATGGTTGTTTGTTTTCCCTTTCTTTTCTTTCTCATTATTTCTTGGGTTAGTTGAGGGATGAAATTTGCTTTCAAATGTCCTTTTATTTTTACTCCTTTTACCACTTTTTTCCTTTTAATTAAGTACTGCAGTTTTGCTCTGCTGAATCTTTCAGCTGCAGAACTGATTTGAATGCCTTTGTCAGGAAAGTGGTTATAATGATTAAATATTTTTTTCTAAGCCAATCTGAGAATTCGTATGTAATTAACATTGTAGTGGAAGGATTGCACAGTGCAGTTGCTGAATCCTGATTTATTGATTAAAAATTGTCAGTAGTTAAAAAAAACACGATTGTACAGGATAGATAGGACACTTAAGCATTCAGGGGTAGCAGTGGTCAACCCAAATTTAAAGTAAGAACACATTTGCTTTACTT
>JBCJKH010054758.1:0-12384 GCA_039877255.1 Loriculus beryllinus | reverse complement strand
CCCCGACAAAAACCAACACGCATAAAATACTCTCCCATGAACACGTATCTTCATTTCAGTGGCAAAATACGTATCTATATAAATCAATGACAAATCCTTTACTGTTTTTCAAAAGATGTTTAAGATGTTTTGAATGTGACTTATTAAAATCTGTTGACATCAGTATACTTCACAGCAGGATAACTACAGCTGTTAGTTCTGATGCATTTCAGAACATCCTCCTGGGGATGTAAGTTATCTGCAAAGTTCTTTCACTTCTGATTGTTATCGGTAGAATTAGGCTTAGCTTTATAAGACCAAACACTGAGTAACGTTTGTCATAATTCAGTTTGTAGGTTGTCGTAAGATGCCAAAAAGCAGAACACTGTCCAGCTCAGGGAGAGCAATGTACAGATACGAGCATCTCTTTTCAGATGATCTGTTTTCAGGATGATTTTGTTTGATATTGTATATTAACCTTTACAAGTTTTACTTTGCTTTGCCTGGAAGCTCACTTTGCAAGCAGAGCTGAAGTTTGAGATTTGTTTTTACTACATGAAGAGCTGCATGACTGTAGCTTCAAGTATTTCAGGAGGGTACCCTGACAGTGTTTATACAGTATGGAAATCATCTGTCAGAAGATAGCTGAATTTAACACTGCTTGAAAAAACTGCTTATTTTATCTAAGGGAAGAATAGGGGAAGGATCACTAAACTGTAGAGCAGTCTCTGACAGAATCCTTTCCCCAAAATCACTGTTTTCATAGTCAGTCTGCACTAAAATCTGAAAGTTGTTTGGGTTTTTTTAAACTTAATTTACAAATGGTAAGAAGCATCAGAGGCAAGTCCCAGGCACTGGGATTGATAGATGCATCTAGGGGGAGTTCTGCATCTTCCTTGCATGCTTGTTATCATCCAGGCGCAACTTTGTCTTGTCTGCATCACAGAGCAGTATCAGGACTCTTTGCAGGAGCTCTGATTACATCAGAGATGCACTGCAGAATTCAAAATACTGCAGAGGACACTGGGAGGGGAAATGATTCTTGCAGTGGAATTTTAACGCCTTACTCATGATTTCTGTCTTTTTCCCTCAGAAAGACATCTTTAATAATTCTTTCCCCATTGTCTGCCACCCTCCCTACATTTCGGCCGAGAGTAAAGGCAGCAGAGATTCAAAGACATTGTATCTCACCTCACATGCACACCACATCACTTAGCGTCACCAACAGCCTGTGCTATGGGCCAGTTATTCTGTATTACTGTAGTTTCTAGAAGCCAAAACAATGATCAGGATTGTATCCTGTAGTAAGAGATAGTTCTTGCCTCAGTAAGCCTACAAACAAAATAGGAAATGATGCTCAGAGAGAAGCAATTTGCCCAAGATGAAAACACATTATCAGCAGGGGAGTTGGAAAGATGAACTGGGCTTCTCTAACTCCCAAGCATTTGAAGGGCAGAATGCTATCTCAACCAAGGAGGGATTTTACCATTGGGCCTTACTGAAGCAGAGCAGTTTTATCTGATGATTTTATTGCTACAGCATATCCTTAGAGTTCATCTTATTTAATTTTGAGGAAAATTGCTGCTATATGATAATTGTTTGTCTGAGCTTATATACTGTATGTTGTGTTTAATTCTTAATGCATTTCTTACAGCCATCTCCAATGCCATCAGTCTGCCATGTATGACTAAAACAGTTTGCTTGTTTTTTAAGCTCAATAGCAAAAAGGCCCCTTCCATTAATTAGGTATCTCACATCTTAAAGCAGTGTTGTAGAAGCTCCTTCCAGAGGAAAACAAGAAACATACAGAGAAGTGTATGGTTTTGTTTTCCTTGTTCCTCCGTTCCTTTGAGTCAGGCCATCTTTTCTATTGTCCTTTATTTCTCCCTATTCTTCCCCTTAGATGTGATGCTATGTGTATCTGAGGCAAAGAACACGTAAATAACACATGTACGGCATCAAATACTATAGCTGTCTACGTGGGATGTGTGGGCTTGTCAGTTCTCTTTATGGAGAAAGAAGGAGCCACCTTTTATAACTGCAGTCATTCAGTGTGTTACGCAGGGGATTAATTTGTCCAACTTACTGTCTTGCACAGGTTGAAAAGCTGGAAGCCAAGAGAGAAATTCTTGTTTCTTTGCTCTCATTTCACAGGTGATGCCTCAGGGTTACAGTGTGTGTCTGACACACGCTGAACATTTACATTCCCCTCTCCCCATTTCTTCCCATTGTGTCAACAATGGATACAGTGGGAGATCAAACCAGTGACAGAGATGAACTGCCTCCTCATTTTTCCTGGCTGAGTTTCAGAAGATTAGTTGTTGCTAACCAACATCATCTGGTATTACAGAAGGGAAAACAGTTAACAGCTCCCATTTATCCATAGTCTTATATCAGTCATAATCTTTATTCTCTTTGGGCCAGCCCTGCATTAAGCATAGGTTAGGCAGAGGGGAAACCACAGCAGTTGCTCTGAGAAAAGAAGCCCTACATAAACATATATCAGGTAGTCCTGTTTACCCATATCAAACTGATAGCTTGAACTCCCAGTGGCACTACTTCTACTGATGGTATCTTGGGAATGCTTTAGCAGAACATCAGCTCTGAGGTCATTAGGAGTGCTTCATGTGACAGGACTGTATGTCAGTGTAATTTCAATTTCAACTGTTCCATATTTCCTCTGCTCTAGCTAGCACTATCTGCACCAGTTATCACTCTCCTCAGATCCCTTCATTTCTCTGAGTCCTGCAGCTTTTCCAGTGGGCAATGGCAGAGTGCCATCGTCTGTCATGAAGCTCTGCTGATAATACCAGTGTTGGCTAGAATTTCCTAGAGTGTGACTTTAAAATACAGTTATGTTATGTGTTAATGTTCTTTCAAAAGAAAAAGGAAGGACTTTCTGGTGAGCAGGCCTTTGCTCAGGCTCTTTCAAGGCAAGAGACAAACCAGAATTGATTGGAAGTTTATTTAGGTGCAGGTCGGTGAGATTTTGTCAGTATTTGCATTCACCATTACTTCCAGGGGAGCAAACACAAAGCAACTCACCAATACAAGCAAGTAGGTAGTCATAAGGCACTGAATGGTGAACACAGTTAAGATTTTGGCATTATGAATAGGTTACTTGCTAGCTAGCTGTTCTCAAGTCACTAGTGATAGTAATGAAGAGAGCCAACTTTGTGACAGAAGCATGACAAAGATTACCTCTTTGCTTACCTCAGGCCAGAAAATAGTACCTCAGCTCTTGGAAGATCTGAATCATGCCTTGTCCATTCTTGAATATTGTTGTAGGTTTTCATTATCCACGTGCCCTAAAGGTAAGTAAATTAACAATTTCTTTTTTTACTAAAGAGGATCGCAGGTGAGGAATCAGAAAATACCACTCCATCCAAAGCTCACCCAGGGCCACCTGTTTGTAACAGTAAGTAAGGAACTGCTTTTTTCAGTGTATTCCATCTGGGAAGTTCAGGAGCAGAACTGAGACTGTACTTTATTGAAAGCAGACTTGTAAGTCCCATTGAATCAAGGAAAGCCTGTTGCTATTAAACTGAAGTGCAGCTGTCTTTTGAATACTTTGCTGTTGTGTATTCATGGGTTTTTCTTCTATAATAGGTCTGTAACACTATTGATGTCGTTTATAAACCCCAGCTTCTGCAAACGACAGTTCTGTGTGTAAGGAGGTCACCCTAGCAGGGGGACATATCCGCAAGGTGCGTATCAAAGGGGAGGTAAGTACAGCCAGGAAAACAGAACTATGTAGTGCTACTGAAGTCAGTTGAGTGTAATATTTATTACTGCCCTGTGAACTCGAGGCTAGACAGTCAGAATGCTTGTGCATAATTAATGTCTATTAAATACTCTTATCAAACGAAACTCAGCAACTCCACACATTGAGCTGTAGCTGACAGGTGGAAGAGCAAGCAAAAGTGTTGTGTGTGAGCAGACTTTCCATCTGACTTTTAAAACACAGTGAGCTAGGGAGGCAAAAAGTTTAACATTTCCAGTACCTGCTTTTTATACCCGTTTGAACCCTGTGGTCACTTTATTCCACAGGCTTTACACTTAGTGTTGTGTGAGCAGAATTTGAATGGGATTTTCAAATTCATGGTGAGAATTCTCTAGTTTCCTATAATCCAAGGTGAAGGCATTCACCCTGGCTCTCAGCCACAGTTTAATCCATCGTAAGGATTATGATATATATGCCCTGCATATAGGGCATCAGTTATAACTGAAACAATATTCCAACGGCTATGTAGAAATCATGTATTTCTTTGCAATCTTTTGTAAATGAGGGCATAAAAAAGGAGTTGTCATGTCATTAAATGTGTATAAACTCTGCACAAACATTTTATGTGATTATCAGTGTAAGAGGGGTCTTTTTCCAAAAATTGTTTTCATATGGCCTTTTAGAAGTTAATCTTATACTAACTGTTTTTTTGAAGCGTGTATTTACTGAATTACAACATAATTGACTTCTGATTGTTTCTATATACTTCATGGTATTAAAATACTTAGGACTTTATGTGTAATACTTAAATAAAAAGATACAATTTCCTGTTCTGCAAAACAAAAAATTGAATTCCATGTTCTTATGTGATACTGTCATAATTTTCATACTTTCATTCTGAACCAGGAATATCCTGCCACATGCTGAGATTATTCCTGGTTTCCTTCTATATCCACTGGGAACTTAGACCTCTGTATCTGAGACAGGAGAAACCACCCAGTGTGACACATACGCTGAGCAGAGCTCCTGAACAAGGGAGCAGCCTTTTACAGAATCAGTTCTACCCATCTGGACAAACCCAGCCTCACCACAAAGGTCTTCTAACCATACCTAGCCACTGCTATTTTGTTTCCAGTTGTTTTTATCAACTATAAATGTTTTTGAGCTCTAATCACTACATTTGTTCCAAACTTGAAATCAACCTTTCATTCACTTACCCCATATATCTGGTCTTTTTTGTTCCAGAATACACTTGTAGAAGTAGCCAAGTGATGTGAAGTTATCTTCCAAGATGACTGTTCTACCTGGAGAAAATTCCGACTATGACTATAGTGCCCTGAGCTGTGCTTCAGATACTTCCTTCCATCACACATTCTTTCCAGAAACAGAAACACTTAAGGGAGTCTTTTACCAAAGAGCCAAGCTAATTCACCCTCAAGAGGATCTCCTGAAAGGCTTTCACCCTGATGATCGGAAGCATCATATTATTATAAATGTAGGGGGCATTAAGTATTTGCTCCCTTGGACCACGCTTGATGAATTCCCATTGACACGTCTGGGACAACTGAAGTTCTGTACTAATTTTGATGACATTCTAAACATCTGTGATGATTACGATGTGACATGTAATGAGTTCTTTTTCGACCGCAACCCAGGGGCATTCAGGACAATCCTGACCTTTTTGCGGGTCGGAAAACTTCGTCTCTTGCGTGAGATGTGTGCACTGTCTTTCCAAGAGGAGCTGCTCTACTGGGGAATTGAGGAAGACAACTTGGACTGGTGTTGTAAGAGGAGATACCTGCAAAAGATGGAGGAGCTTACAGAAATAAATGAACGGGAGGATGACCTCATAGAAAATGAAACAGGTGAAACAGTAGAGGAGACAAGAATTGGCTTGTGCATGAAAAAGTTGCAAGACATGGTGGAAAGACCCCAGTCTGGCCTCCCTGGAAAGGTGTTTGCTTGTTTGTCTGTTTTATTTGTAACTATTACAGCAGTGAACTTATCCATCAGCACCATGCCTGGCTTGAGGGAGGAGGAGGAAAAGGTAAGTTAGCTTTTCAGGATGGAAAATGGTATGTGCTGGGAAGAGCAGAACAAGTACAAGGTCTGATGGTTCTGATTTCCATGGGGATTTTGCAACTGTCTTTAGAGGGGTGAAAATAACACAAAGAGTATTTGAAATCTGATGTGACTCTTTTCAATTCAATTACTCGTAAGAGAATTAATCGTATCAAGTTTTATGTCCAAAGAACATTTTGTTAGTGTGCACTCTTCTGTACAACTGCATTATTACCTTGTTAAGCTTTGTGTTTGCTATTTAGAAAGCCTGAACTCACCAAGCAGTATCTTCTGTGGAATATATAGTTCCTTCCTAAGGTTTGCATTTAACTTGTTCTGTTTTGTCAGTGTTTCCCCATAGCAACAGCTTCAATTCTTTTAATATTTTGGGTTTAAAAAAACCCAACACAGAAATCTCTCTTCCTGTCACTGTACCAAGTAAAATAGTTATTACCCAGTGCCGATTACAAACTCCTCCTCTTTCCTGCAGGGTGAGTGTTCCCAGATGTGCTACAATATTTTCATTGTGGAGTCTGTGTGTGTGGCATGGTTTTCCCTGGAGTTCCTGCTAAGATTCATCCAGGCAAAGAGCAAGTTTGCATTTCTGCGGAGTCCATTAACCCTGATCGACATAATAGCCATTCTGCCATACTACATCACTTTGCTAGTAGACACCACGTCAGTGGGCTATAAAAAGCCCAGCTCTGGGAGCATCTACCTGGACAAAGTAGGTCTGGTCCTCCGTATTCTCCGTGCCTTGAGGATTCTGTACGTCATGCGGCTGGCCAGGCACTCCCTAGGGCTGCAGACACTGGGGCTGACAGCTCGCAGGTGCACCCGTGAATTCGGGCTCTTGCTGCTCTTCCTCTGTGTGGCCATTGCACTGTTTGCACCACTCCTCTATGTCATTGAGAATGAGATGGCGAACTCGCAGGAGTTTACCAGCATCCCCGCGTGCTACTGGTGGGCTGTCATCACCATGACCACGGTAGGCTATGGAGATATGGTTCCCAGAAGCATTCCTGGCCAAGTGGTGGCACTCAGCAGCATACTGAGTGGCATCCTCCTCATGGCATTTCCAGTCACCTCCATCTTCCACACGTTTTCACGCTCCTACATTGAGCTAAAGCAAGAACAGGAAAGAATAATGTACAGGAGAGCACAGTTCTTATTAAAAACAAAGTCTCAGATAAGTAATGCATCACAAGGGAGTGATATTTTATTCCCCACTGTCTCTTCTGAGGCTAGGGACAATGAATGAAATTTAAGTTACTGTTTCTCCTGATGTCAAGTGATGTTTTGTTGAATCAGATTCCATCTTTTAATTTGCTTTGGAAGCATTTTGCAAAGGTAACCCTCATACTAAAATAAGAAAAAGAGTTATTAACCAGGAACTGAGAAATCTATCATTATGCTGTTTCTACTCCCCCCTCCAGTATAATGTATAGGATCTTTCACTGAGATCATACAGTGGGATTTTAGGAATTAAAAGTCTCTGACAAAAATAGAACACCATGTAATAATGCACTTGTCAGGCTGTCTTGCCATTTGTAATACATATTTTTCCAACCGAATCACAATGTATATAATCATTAAACAGTCTGCCATTTTTCTTGTTCTTCTTGTATATAAATAATGTAAATACAACAAAATTGATGGTGAAAATCTCTCCCAGTAAAACGCCTTAGAACATAATGGAAATATCCACAGATGTTTATCCCATTGTGCTCTTAAAAAAAACATTAAGTGAGATTTGTCATTCACAACAGCAACTGTATATTTCTCTGCAAGTCAGCCCTAAACATACAAGAAGAATTGAGCTGTTTGTATCATAATCTTGCTCAAGATGTAAATACTTATAGCTCACCAGCTACAAAGATTAATTGAAGTTACAGTGTTGACCTATGTCATTGAATGCAGTAATTCCAGGAACAAAGTCTTTGAGTTTTATAGCATTTAATATTATTACCAAGAGGTGACTAGCTGCAAATCAAATGAAATATGCATGATGAGATGCCAGTCATTCCCTACCATCTGTTTCCATGTTTTTACTTTACCTCAGATATGAAACAGAATTAAAAGAGGCCTGTTTCCAGGGGACACCCTACCATTACTTGGCAAATCGAAGCTTCGGCTACCCATTCACATTCAGCATTTGGTTCTTTAGAAGGAGCAGAAAATATATGCTCGTGGGAAGTTGCCAATGGTGAAGAAAAGAAAATATCATTTGAGTCATGGAGTGGGGGGTACTGACAGCTTTATACTTTACTGTCCTCAATCAGGAGGGACTTAAGACTTAATTAACCATACCTTTGCCATCATTACACACATCATAGGATTGGAGAAAATTTTAAATAGGATATAAAATAGCAGTTCAGGTCCCAAAACATACCCACGTATTCTTCATCCATGTGTGTGTCTTGGTCCAGGTCCTGCTGAAGTCAGCGGGAGCACATGGGTCAGTGAAACACTGAGGTTTGGCACAGGTTTCTGTGGAGATGAATGACAGAACTCCCATTTATTTTAGAGGGAATGAGACTGGCTTGCACAACTGTACAGGAGGAAAACTCCAGAGATTAAAAAAAACCACAACAACCTATTTGTTTGATTTCATGTGTGCTTAGCGGTAAAGGAAAGCTAATCTCAAGGGTTTCACCTTCACTCCTCCCCACCTTTTCAGTACATTTACTTATTAACAGTTAAGAGCCAAGGAAATTCAGAAGTTTCCATCACGTTCACCAATGCTTCTCTAGATTAATTTCCAGAAATATTATTACTTATTGGCATTTCTGGAGCAGGTTGCTAGAATTGCCAGAATACATGATGGGTTTGTGATTTGAATGAAGGCCAAGAACACAAACACTGTCCTTTCAATAAGGCAGAATTAGTTCCTCAACCTTTGCTGTTTGACCAAGCCCACACTACACTGTTTTTCTTTTCAACTGTCTTTAAAATACCATTTGAAGGTGTTCTGATAGACGTGCTCTTGAAGAATAATTCCAGAACATTTAAAAAGGCACTTTACAAGTAATGAGGGCTCTAGCATTCCTCAGCCTGCAGTAGGTA
The DNA here is from genome assembly GCA_039877255.1 of Loriculus beryllinus. NCBI lineage: Eukaryota > Metazoa > Chordata > Aves > Psittaciformes > Psittacidae > Loriculus > Loriculus beryllinus. Next base: position 3,554 of record JBCJKH010054758.1, on the reverse strand, counting down.
AATATGCCCATGAGCATTTCTGCAGAAGCCTAAACTCTTGGCAGTTAATCATGTGGCAGAACTACAAATGTAACTAGCTTTTCACTCTTGTTCTTCTAATTAGAGTTGGACAAAAAACAGAGACATCGTGACAAAAAAGGGACACATTTTCCATCAAAATGCACTTAATTTCAAAACTGTTTGATCATCATTGGCTTCAACACAAGTGCTATACATCCTTCTACCTTTGTGTCAGCACTCGTTATAAAAAGAACTGGTAATTAGATTAGTCCTGTGAGCAACAGTTGCTTATCTAAGAATGTGTTTGACAGGCTGAGCCATAAATAAGAAGCTGTAAATGAATATAAGGAGAAATCAAGACTTAACAAATAAAACCCAAGCTTATTTCCATCGTATGCTAGCTAATAAATCCAGAAGGTCCATCCATTCTCTCAATGTCTTTCCATTAAGTTAATGCTCATTTATTTCATGTATGACTTCATTTTTTTATCCCAAATTATAGCTTGATTCTAAAGTCCTTGTCTGGCAACAACAAAAACATCACCCTGAAGTTGGGTTGAAGTTGGTTGAGCAAACCTGTGAAAGCATCTTGCCTGTTCTGCCTAAGCCAGGAACAAATTAACTGCCCAGGAGGTACCCCATGTGATTTTGTACTTGGCAGCACATTGATTGTAAGCATATCAACATGTTTGACTATGAATCACTGTAACAAAGTTGCTTGTGTTTTACAGGAGGCAATACATACTGTAGTCCTTATGCTAAATAAACCCAGCTATAAGTCTTAAGAGCACATTAGTATGAAACCCACATGCTGTGTTCCAGCTCTTACTGTGAAGGCTGAGGGCCTAAAGTGATTGTGCCTCTTTACAGTGTATTACCTGACTTTTTAGTCAAATTCAGTTAAATTATGAATTGATTCAAAAGCTGCCTGTTTCCAGTGACACAACTGATAGCTACCAAGTCAGCTATCACTCTGTTTTGCATTTAGCAGCATGTGCAGTCAACAAGAAAGTCCCAATAAAAAAACACTTTGTGCTTTTATGAAGAAAAAGGTTTGAGTTACCACTGACAGTGGTGCATTTCTGCAACAGAGAGGCTTGCATTGCTCTTTCTATTACCCTCTGTATACTGCAGTACTATGTACAGTATGAAATCAAACAGCAGCAGCTGTATTAATTTTGATTAATAAAGTGTTAGTCTCCTTGCATTCCCATGTGCTACTTACGGTACAGAAAGACTGTCACACGTGCTTGACAACCTGGGTCAGTCTGAGAAGTGAGGAGCAGCTAAGGCAGAGTTTGGGCAACGAGCATTGCTACCTGAAGCAGGATGGCTGTGATGGAAAGTATATACTAGGAAAGAAAACCATCTCCATATAGGTACCAATTCAGCAGCTTGTATAAGGAAACCTCTTTCTTGCATGTTGTCCCAAGAGTCACAATCACGGTTACTTGGGATATAACTTTAAAACACTTTAACCATTCAATATTTTAACCATTTAACCAAAGAATCATCAGATTCAGAAAAAACCAGGAAGGATCCACTGAGATTGAGAAAGAGAAAAATCCCTGATAAAACCACCATTTCCAGAGGAAGTGGCATATTAAAGTACTTGCTCCAGAATCTTTCCCTCCTCTGTTATCCTTCCTCAAAAACAATAACAAAAGCAACAAAAATCACTTGGTGAGTGCAACACTAATAAAGGAAGACAGAGCCACAAGGCTTCTTTAACTATACATCAAGGAACATAATTTGCAAGGTGAGTTGGAATAATTTGTATTACACTAGGGTTCATTGCAGGTCTTAGGGAAATTTCTCTTTAGGGAATACAGAGGACTAGTCTACATTTGTCCCTTTATATTTTTTCCACTGTAAGTCAGTACTCCAGATTTCCATAGTCAGAGGCTTTAGTAGTTTCATTCAATAGTCAGAGGCTTTACCAATGCCCAATTAAACAATAAAAAAGATCATGCAGGACCAAATCACAGATTTACACATCATGAGATGCACATCTGAGAAGAAAAGCTGGCGTGTTCTATACATTCATGACTTGTGTGGGTAGAGTTTAACTGGGGATTAAGGCTGATGCAAAAGTAAAGAAGGTTCTCGTTCCTACTGCTATAGATCTCCTCTGCAACTGAAGTTTCACAGGAATCTCTCTGAACAAAAGCTTTCCACTCAAACAGTCCTTTAGGCTGCAGACTGAGAGTAAAAGTTCATTTTAGGCACTTACCGAAGTGCCTGAAGCAGCAGCCTCATCAAAAGATCTGAATCAGCACTGGTGATATGTAGTCTTCTCTGGGCTTTACTTTTTAACTGAGGGAGCCTGGAATGAACTAGATCCCTAATTCAGGTGTCACATTAAAAGGCCAGTGTTAGGGCAGATGAACTGGAATCTTATTTTTCAATTGCACAGAAGCACTAATATCTACCAGCATTAACTTCATGCTATTTGTCCTTTGCACATCTCATTCAATGTCTGTAGGGACCAAGGAATATGAAGCAGTGCAAAGAGTCCACAGTGGCTAGCTTGTTCTTGGTCAGGGTCAGTTTGAAACAGTCGAACAGCAACAAATACAAAGTTCTTGACAGCTCATGCCTGACTGTGAAATAGTCCTGTTCCATACAATTATTGATCTTTTTGCTTAGATAACAAGACCAGGAAGTTAAAACAAGATGAAAGGAACAGATACTTTTCCCAACAAAGCTACAGGATTTCATATCCCTCTTTCGGGTTTGTAAGAGGCTGAAATCTGGAGCAGATAATCCTAAGCCTACAGAGATTTCATTGCCATTGTATAATCAGAAATTAAACAACAAGGTGACAAACGTGAGCTCAAAGACTGACACCAATCTCTGCTCTCATGTCGATCACTGACATTAACCCCTAACCTGACCAGTTGACTCTGACCCAGGTATCAGTTTCACTATTTTCACATTCATTACTCACCATTTTCATTTCTATCAGTAGTTGCCGCAATAGTACACTGCCCAGTTTCTTCTGTGGTAATAGTTAATCTTATGCAAGATTTGACAGTCAATTTAATATCTATCCAAAAGGTGACAGGAGTGTCAAAAATAGACAAAAAATAAGGAAAAAAAGCGCCAAAGTACAATGTGTTCTGGGATGGTGGAACTGTGGTACCCTATAGGCACAAAGACTGCAATCACCAGAAACCAGACAGAGCTGAAGGCATGGAACTAGAGTCCGTGGCAGTGGATGAATATCACCCCTATCAACAAAAATACACTTCAAATAATCTGTTGCTTAAACTGAAAATGCTTAACTCTAGATTTACCCACTCACCCATTTACCACTTTCTCTGTGGCATTTTAACATTCCCATTTCAGCATTACTAATGATCTCAGTGTTCTTAACATAGCAGTGATCGTATAAAAACCAGGAAAGTCAAGACCATTTTAAATCCAAAACTTGTACTTCACTGAACCAATACAGCTCTGTGCATGTTCTGTCTGGATCTCCTCGGGTGTGAGGATACGTTCCGCATTTTCGGCGTAGTAGCGGCAGGTGGCTGCACATTTGTCCACCTCAA
>JBCJKH010054756.1:13691-26447 GCA_039877255.1 Loriculus beryllinus | reverse complement strand
AACCATGTCACCAAGGCTCTGTCCAACCTGGCCTTGAATCATTCAGTTCTGACTTTTTCAAGTTTACATTCCCTTGTACTGAGGGTGGAAGAAACTATATAAAAGATGATGCTCTCTTGCCATCCCACTTCAGAATCTCAAGTGTTTGTGTAAATGTCTTGTCCCAAAAGGATGAGTACTGAACAGTGTTTCTGTAGTTTTATATGGAGATCTGTAAATCAATTCATTGTGATTCAGGAGGTCTCACTTTGCATTTAGGTCTTACTATGCATTTAGCGTATGCTGTAGGACAGGTTTATCAACATATGGTATCACTTATTTCTTGTTAGTACAATATGCATTCCTTAGAGGGCAAAATGCAAAATTTATATTCTGGTCTCATTTATGCACGTTTGCATGTTTGTATCACAGTAATATAGCTAAAGAAATTTAATTGTTCTGATGAGAAATTCACTGCCTTAATCTTTAATTAAGAGCATAAGCATTCTGTTTAAATTATGATTTTTGGTCTATTGAAGCTGATGTTGCACTAAGGATTATGATGATGCTTTTGCTCTGTTGAAAACTATAAGTTAATATTTTTAAATTATCATAAAATGTGAAAGTGTGTGGATCAAAATGTAAAACACTAAGTAGAATTTCTAATACAATAAAATCTTTTCCCTGATGTCTTTTGTAAGTCCTCATACATAGAATGTAATTTCAGAAATCATAAAATTATTTTCAACAGTGGAAATAATGCCTGCTGTCCAAATAAAATCTGAAAGCATCAAAGTTTAACATTGCATGAGGTATGTTGTCATAGTTCAGCAACCTTATTTGCAACATTTAATTTGACTGTTTCTGTTGTACTCTAGTCCCACAGCATATTGAATAATATCTAGATGAGGAAGCCTGGCTGATCTGTCTTTCTCAAACATTAATACAACTAAGTATAGCTAGAATGCTGCTCAGGCTTTTAGGTTGTCAAGAGCCAAGTGCTGCTGTACTGCTAACAGATTTCAGGAATAACCTCATGGTGGCACTGTTTCTTTTTAACAGAAGTTGCAGTTGCTCTCAGGAGCTGCAGAAGATGCATTATGTCTTTCAAGACACGTGGTTTAAGTCCAGTGAAATGAATCATTTTCAGGAGGATATAGTTCCAACGACAGATAGCTACAGTGACATGTTGACGAGCTGTAATGGCAGTATACCTACAATTTGTTGTAGACTAGAGTTGGCCTTAAAGTCAGGTTTGTTGCAAGGCAGCAGGGTGTAATTACCAAAACAAAAAGACAGATACTGTATGTCATCTCCTACTAATGACTACAACATTTTCTTACCCAGTAATCTGTAACAAAAAGCCACATAAAGGACCAAGCTGCACTTAAATATAGCACGAAAGAACAACTTGGTAGCACAAAATTATTCCAGCCAATTGAGTGGAAATGACAGAGAATAATATGAAGTTATCTTTGGCAGGGAGATGTGTGTTTGGAATGTCGCTAGTGGACAGTGCATTGAGAATGCAAAGCTTCCTTATAGGCATACAGCAATCCATGTAAGTACAGAAACTTTTACTGGACTCTCTCTGTTCATTACAAGAGCAATTTTGCTTAATAAATGTGATATTTTCCAGAAACATACAATTTTAAATGTATACCTCATAACATATTTAATAGGAGAAAATTTTTGGAATGTGAGTAGGTTTGTATCCGTTGCATTTCCTTTTCGACTTCCTCCTAATAAAATAACGCAGACTTTTATGTTCCTGTAAACTCCTTAAATCAGGCTGATTCTTTCTAAGCTTCAAATGTTTGAAATGCAGTATCAATTAGTGTGAAGTTTGGGCACTGGGTAGCAAAATGAAACTGTCTTAATCTTTACTCTTGTTCTCTGTTTAAATTGCATTGAAACTTCAAATGTTATGTTAGATTTTGATGGCATATTTTGGAAGTATAAGCAATTTAGCCAAACATTGTGAGACAGTATGCTAAAAATCACATTTTTTTTAAGTTTGAAAGGTTTCGATGGCTAACTGCTGACCTGCAAAAGACTGCTCTGCCCCACTTCCAAAAATACACTTTCATTCATTGTAGATCTTGAGACAGAACCCTTATTTTCAGAGGCCAAATTGCTTTGAATGTTACTTTACGTGGTTTTAAGTGTGTGCTTTGAACTGTATACAGGTACACTAAGTATCTAGATATTGGACTGTTGAGGCTGTGTTTGAAATACGCGTGTATGGTTAAGGAGCCCAGCATGTATGGATTCGATTCAGAGAGATGGCTTATTTCTGGATGTGTTAGTAGAAGAGCAGCTCAGGGCTTCTGGGTTACTTAAGATGCTGGCTGTCTTCAGTGGGAAATCTAGGATAGAACTAAGCCTCAGAATGGTGGCAATCTGAGACCTTAAGTGATGTAGACTATGGCCAAATTCAGAACTGAATTTTTGAAGTTTCAAGAAGAAACATTGTTTTTCATGACACTCTTTTGGTTGGCACGATGAATTTGAGTATAGTTAACTATCAAGGAAAAAGAAAAAGCTTGGGTAAATTATGAAATAAAAATTATAGAAAATAATTTATTAATGTATTTTCACATATGGATGTGTATAAATATAAAAATTTAAGAGAATTTATTCAATAATTTTTATGTATATGTTTAAGCTTATATAGTCTTTTTACATGTATGTATACACACACACATAAAATGTCAGTTATAATAGAGGTGTGATATTATCTGCTTTGTGGTATTGCTTAATTAGATTTCAACAGTTAAAGTTATGGCAGAGTTCCGCTTAAAACTAGGCAGACCTGGCCTGTAAATCTGACAATCTCTGCATTTTTGTGGAGATTAGAGGCAGAATCTTCATTCTTACCCTTCAAGTAGGAGTAGCAAATACTTTTAGAAAACTGTTACTGCTCTTCTGGTTGTGAGCTAAGCTTAGTTTTGGCTAGATAAAAATTTTAGTTCTGTAAGTTGGGGAAGATGGCTAAAGGAAAATAGGAACACCTAACAAGAAAACTTTCTTAGGAAAAGGTATAGTTTCTAGGAGGTGAAACTATATTTTTGAAATGCAACCTTCAGACATTTGTAATGGATTTTGTTCTTTTTTTTTTTTTTGTGTGTGCGTGTTGCTTGTGAGTATTTTTTATAGGAATTTTTTTCTGCTGTTCCATGGGAAAAGGTTGTCTGTAGCATAATAGTAACTGAAAGAGTACAGTTTCCTATGTAATGTTGTTGTTTGGGAGGCTTAATGCACACAGATTTTGATAGTATCACCGTTTCAAATTGTTGCTTTATTTTTTGTTGGTGTTTTAGTAGGTTTTAATTAAATGAGCCTATCTGGTTTAGTAGGTTACTTTTGTTCAGTGTAGATGATTCAGCTATAAATGGCAGGTGTCAAGCAATGCAAACTGAATATTTGCTATTTGAAATGAAGTTTAACACCAAGGTCAACTCTAAACCGTTTTGGATCTTAATCAGTGTGGGATTTTCTCAGAGGACTAACTGACAATACAAATATTCCAGTTCAAGCTTAATTTAAGAGGAACAGTAATTACAAGTTGTCCCTACTGCTAAGCATCTCTGCTTCTGATCATTCATAATATCAGTGGTAGTACTTATCCTATTCCCAATTATTTATGCTGCTTTTGTTTTCAGACTTCAATTACTTAACTGATAAACCAAGAATTATTTTTTAAGCAGAATATGAATGTACAGAGAACTTCTAGTAAACTAGGCACAGTGCTGTGAGTCTGTCTGATGTTTTCCTCTGACTACATAGCTGTTCCCTTTAAGGGTAGTATTGACTTGTAAATTATATTTGAGGTGGCTTCTTAGGCATTTATATCAATTATACGTACAAATACGGATAGGTATTACATAAAATGCAAACATACAAAGCACCTAGCAGAAAAGGAGTCTTCATGATTGGTCTGCACTGCTGTCATCTCTGTTGGTTGGTACTTTGTTATGTGTCTCTTCCTTTTCTTTGTGATTGTTGAGAAAGAATGAATCTTAACACCAAGGCATTTAATGTCAAGATGAATAATGTGGAATAGAAATTCTTCCTAGAAAATAATGGAAAATTCATTATGACAAAAATAATTATGAATCTTCTGCATTTTCACTTGATTTTTTTCGTCTTTGTCTTTAACTAGAGCTTTATTAAATATTTGCCCAGAAACAAGTCCCAAACTGTTTAGCAGCATATAATGCGAACTAGCAGCTTGATTGCTTCTAAAAATTCTAATATTTAAGATCTTCTTTCAGTCCAAAGTATCTCTTACATTATAATGACTTAACGTAGGCTTACAGCTGAGTATGTGTAATGCTTGTGTCGCTAGGAAAAATTTATATGGTCTCACCTATGCAGTAGATTTCTAGTAAACACTACAAGTGTTGTTTATATTTCAAAATATGACATGCTTAACTTCAAAAATATGTACACATTTGTAGTGCTGTATGCTGATTCTCTTCTTTCCACTTGTACAGTATTACCATTGCTCATTCCGAATGACAGGTGAAGGCTGGCTTCTTTGTTGTGGAGAATATCAAGATGTTCTTATTATTGATGCTAAGAGTTTGGATGTTCTTCACACTTTATCATCATCTCAGTCTTCTGATTGGGTAAATTGTATGTGTATTGTACACTCTGCAAGAATTCAAGGTATGTGTTCTAGATGTATTTGTGATAAAATGTCCGTATAGATAGAACAGTCCTACCTGATTTGATATCCAATCATGTTTTACAAAGCTGTTATATGCATGTTAACATTTCATTGACAGCACCTAAGAAGGTGGTTTTAATACTCCTAATATTGGTTATGTTTTATTTAATGTTTCTCAAAGAGAAAAACAAGCAGCCTCTACAGTGGTTATAAGCAACTCATTTTTGGGTTTATGTACAAACCCACTATTCTTTGCCTTCTATTGAAATATATCTGATTGGACAAAATAAATATCCATTCTTTGCTTGCATGTTCTATATTTTTATATACCATTAGTTATTTTTGTGGAAATATTTCATCTGAAGTGTCCTGCAGAATTCATGTTTTAGAGTAGTATGAAACATCAGTGTCTATGCGAAGGTTTTGCTTTAGTATTAGACACTGCTAGAACTTGGTTCCAAGTTGACTATCTCACTGTTACTTCTTCACAGAAGACTCATTGGTTGCAGTGTCTGTAACTGGAACTCTTAAAGTGTGGGACCTATCTTCGTCTTTGAATAGCATACAGGTCAGTTTGTATGAGGTGTGAAACAGCAATCTGGAAACATAAGTATAGTAGTAATCCCAAGTTAAGGATGCCTGGAAGCAGAAGATAAATTAGAATTTTCTGGTTGTGTATTAAACAGAATTGGATGACTTTTATAACAAAATTCTGAAAACACACTCTTGCATTTTTTAAATTAGTTGGGCTGTTGGACAGCTTTTGCCTTGACAACTGCAGTCTTTTGCCCAAGCTTCTTGTCCTTCCATGTTCCACAATGCTAAAGTTAGAATGCTTTCCTGCTGTCTTAATGTCACTCCTTTTTCTGAACCCCTTCACTCTGTCCTTTAAATTTAGAGCTCTTCAAAATTGGCCTTTGTACTCCCTCTTCACCCTCCTTGCTTTTTTCAAAATGGTCTTTTAGACTTTGTTTTCCTCTGTCTGCATTTGACAATGCTGTCTTCACTTGGAAAAGACTCTTGCTGTGTCAAGTGCCCTATTTCTCCATCTTCAAACTGTTATTCTTTTCTGTGTTAATATTCTCAGCAGCTGTCACTTGACATGCACAAATGATAGAATTGGAATACAGTGTTTTGTGTTAGAATTAGACCCAGAGCTATATTCACAAAGGAACTTCAGTATTGCAGTGAAGCACTATGAATCGTCAACAGAAATGGTGAAATGTCAACAGTCTTCTCTGAACATCCGTAGTAAATTACTGCCTTCCTTGACAAACTGAAGAGCATGCCACAACTCTATTTGTTAGTGGGTAGAATCGAGCTTCTCAGACTCTGCCAAGTTTGATACCATACTAGTGGTTTTGTGATGTATTTTTGGTTTATCTGCAAAGTTTCTAGGGGGGTCTTCTAAACATTATTAGGGTAAAAAATACTGTCACACTGTAGAAATTGAGGACCTTAACAATAGGTTACACACCAGAGATGCATATATGGTATGGTGCCATCCTTTTACTGCCTGGAGCCTTCTTTTGTCAGGGGAGGGGTGCAGACTTAGTAACAATCCAGCTACTTTATGTTTTAAAGTGCTGTATATGAGTAAGTATTGCTGTATTTACTTGGAGCTGTTAGGGGTTATAAGAATAGTTTGCAGCTTGATAGCTATAATTCCATGACTAGCATACCTCTTTTTGAGAGATTTAAATACTGTTGATATCTTTCAAAGCAGAAAATATTAATTTTCAGTGATTTCATCTATGATTATTATATTTGAATTATTTTTATTAATTTTGAGCATCATGGTCTTGATAATAAAGTTCTTTTCAATGGTTTGTTTCTATCTTAAAAGTAAAAGATCAAATATGTAGAATAAATCTTATGGCTTTCTTCCTCTGTGCTGTAAAGGAGAGACAAAGTGTGTGTGAGAAGGAATCAAAATCTCTGGACTGTATAAATTGTCAAGCAGTACGGTTTTGTACATACACAGAAAGGCTCCTTCTTCTTGTGTCCTCTACATGCTGGCAGGTACTTTATTGAGCATTATACTTTCTTTTAAATTTTATTAATAACTTTGAAAAGCTAATGTTATTTTCATATGCAGATACTTGTTTTTCTCAGCTTGAATTGTTCACTAACTGACATCCCCTCTCTGCTATCCTAACTGCCTGACCGCAGTTGTTTATTGTTTTATTAATGTATGTCTGGTTTTCAAGTTCAACATTGGGTAGAAAGGGGATGACATTGTTAGTTTTAGACCACTGGGTGTGTTACAGTCCTGTCCTCAGTGTATTTCAAAAGGAGACAAAGGTGCATAAAAACTGTTGTAAGTATGACAGAAGTAATCACAGTCTCTGAGTTCTCAGTGACCAGGGGTCTTTGTTTCATCAGGAGCAGCAGCCTGGGTTCCACTAATAGACACCAGCAAAACTAAGTGCACTAGAATGTATCTCTTTCTTATAGCTATAAAAAAATAAATGCATTATGTAGTTGCTGAAACTGTTACTAGTTTATTTAAAATTTTAGTTAAACTGGACTTTGTTTTAAAATTACTGTTTCTTTTTCCTAGATGTAAAAATAATCCTGAGCTATTAGTGTGACATTTGCCTGATCCAAACACCATTCCTGTTGGGGGGTAGTGAAAATTCCGCATACACCTGCCTCAACTTTGAATAATACATTTGTAGGGAATCCTTGAGGCTCCTCTTGGGATATTTAAAAAGTCAGTACAGAAGCATTTATAAAGAAATTCCATGTATACAATGGATAGGGGTATCATGGAAAAATCTGTGTAACGTGCATTGTTTTCATTTAATTTCTATAATGCTATCTCCATTATGCATTTTAAGCTCAAGGTAATGTTATAGGTACATAAGTAATGCTGGGTTTTCAATTTATATATTTCAATGACTTTACAGCTTTAAAAGATTATAATGATCTTACTCCTTAATTAGAAAGGTATGTTAGCATGGGAGAGGTTCATATGTGTTTAGAGTGTTTTCTTAACCCACTTCTGTAGTAATGAAAATATAAAGCAAATTAACTAGGAATTACATAATGAATAGAGCTAAACTATGAATAATTCATAGAAATCCTAGTTCCTCTCACTGCTGGAATAAATTAATGAAATCTGTCTAGGACTACTTTCTCTATGAGGCCACTAGGAATGTGAACAAGCAGACAATATCCTAGATTGCCCTAGTCATTTCCTGTTTCATCTTAAAATGGGAATGTCAGAGGAAGTAGACAAGTTGTAACTTTTTACCATCTCTAGAAATGGAAGAATTCATGCAAACAAAGGGGATTATGTTCTTTGCTTTCAGTTAATTTGTGAAAAAGAAAAATCTCTGCTCCCAAAGAAGAAAAGAATCTTTTAAGATGTGTGCTGTGAATATGCCAGCAGATCCTCTTTTTGGGAACATAGAAGCATTTATAGCTTTTATTAGTCTTCAGTGTTATGTTTGTGCTAAATTCATCACCTACTTCTCTATAAGAAATTAATAATCCAGTAAATATTAATAAATGAAAGGCAAAGAAGTAAACCCCATCCAAAAATCACTTATTATAACAGAAGGCTTTAATGCTGTTCTTTTTCTGTTGTCACTGTTTCAGAAGTGTAAGGCTTGTTTCTGATTGTGCAGCAGTTTGAAGTACGAAAACAGCTTTGGCTTTAAAAGAGTTAGTCAGACTACAAATAGTCAAGTTCTACCTATTGCCCATTGCTTCAAACCAGCTTGAATTAAAATTAATGTCTAATGTTTATATATATTTTTTATTTGTTTTATTTCTTTTCTGTGCTTAGGTCTATGATTACTGTGATTTCTCCTTGCTTTGTACTGAGTTCTGTAGAAGTGGTCAGTGCTTTGCTGGTGGAGAAGTGCTAGCAGCTTACAGACTTATCATCTGGACAGAAGATGGTCACAGTTACATCTACCAGCTGCTGAACAGGTGGGCTCAGATGGGAAATTCACACAAAAAGTTCAGGTACAAGATGAACTTTGGGAGGTTTATTATAGAAAATCTCTGCATGTTGCAAATGATCAAAAACCAGAACAAAACCACTTTGGCACTCAAAGATTTACCCTGAGTTTGACAGCCCTCAGTCTTTGTTTGACACAGCAGGGGACATAGGAATAAGATTAGCCATGTAGAACTTGGGCAGCTGGTGCTGTGATTTCAAAAAGTCGCTTGTAATTACTTATTCGGTAACTTTTAATTGAACTTGTGAATCTTGGTTGTTGCTGTTCTGCTTTCTACAATATATGACTTTCTGAAGCTTTTTTTTGTATTTTTTTTAATAATGCAGTGGGCTTTCTAAAAGCATATATCCTGCTGATGGGAAGGTGCTGAAAGAAACTGTTTATCCTCATTTGCTCTGCTTTACTGATGTGAAGGAAAAAAAGGTACTTGACAAATGTTTAGAATAAGCTTCAAAAGTTCAGTCATTATTTGTTTGCAGTTATCTGAATGGTCACTAAAAAAATTAGTCCATGGACAGATTTTATTGTTCTGTGAAAACACTGAATAAGGCTTACTCATTCCTTTTTTAATTTTTCACTTGCTAACTAATAGCATATTTTTTTCTTAATTTTTGGCACTGCGTACCTTTGCCAGTGAGGAAAAAAATCCTGCCTTTTCAGCTAGAGAAAGGTGGTTGAAGTAATTTTTTTAGTGGTATTGCTTGTACTGTTTATGAAATAGTAGTTGTTGGAAGATGTGGCTTTACTTCCTGCTTGCGGTTGCATTAGCTTTTGTATTTATATGAGAGCTCAAGCAGGTCTTTAAACAGTTTCCAAAGGTATGCAAGGGTACCTGGCTAGAAACGCTGTCAAATATATACTTATGTGAGGTTTTCTTTCATTCTTTCTTTCTGTTGACAAATACAGGCTCTTAGAAAGCATTTTTGTTGCATACTCTTGCAAAGCCTGACAGATTTCATTTTCAGTTGAAGGAAAATAGCACAGGCCATTTGGCTTTTCCCCCAAATGCTGCGGTCTAAAATCAGATAGGATAACTGCTGAAGGATGCCAAAAGGTCAGGTATTGTAGAGGAAAAGAAATAGCCAAAACACATGGCTTAACAAATAATAGGGTTACGGTGTTGTTAGGAAGCTCATATGTGCTTCCCCCGAAGCATATGCGTTTTTAAAATAATCTCACCTGCCCTTTTGTAATATATTTTCTTTTATATTTACTTATCTGAGTAATTTTTATAGCAGATTTGAGATAACAAAACTGCCTGTCATGATCAGTTTTGATCTTCATTCTTAAATTATAAACCTAACCACATTACAGTAGAATTGCTTAGTGTATAATTTACTCACAAACTTCAATGTTGTAAAATATAACCATCATACGGGGATGCTGATAAACTATCTTGAAGGAGCAGACTTAAGCTGTGTCTATACAAAGTAAATGTCATGTGTGGAACAAAACAGTGTGCTGATGACCTTTCATCTACATCATTTACTGTAAAGGATCTGCTTGTGGGGTTTTTATTCTCCTGCACACATCTCCCAGTTAACTTTTGTGCAAAAAAGACCCTGATTTGGTGTTCCAAGACAGCTCCACAACACAAAGCTAAGCATTCACTTCCAACGTACATGCCTGGTGTCCACATTTTTTCCTTTGTATCAGCATATTGATTTGCTGTTTCTTTTGGCAGAGTTTTTCTTTTGTCATGGGCTTCATGAACGAAAGAAAGGAGCCTTTCTATAAGGTTCTTTTTTCTGGTGAAGCTTCAGGAAGGATCACTTTGTGGCATGTTCCTGATGTCCCTGTGTCAACATTTGATGGTTCTCCAAAAGGTTTGACAATTCTGTGCCCTTGATACCCTATTTTAACTATATCTTTAAGTCAATTTTCATTAAAACTTAAATTCTTATGAAAATACTTTCACACTAGGAAATGAGGCTTACTTATTCATTGTGTGATGATTACCCAGAGTTAGAAGGAGCAAAACACTAACAAAGATGGGTGTCTAGAAATTCTTCACAGAACGGGAAATGTTGGTTTCCTTGCTGTCAGCCTGTAAGTGATTCTGTATCAAGTGTCATAAAAATTTACTTAGTTGCTCTTGCTTACTGTTCTTCATAGGGAGATATAAAAGGAGGGGCTTTGTGAGATGTAATCTAGTGTTGGAATATCACCTACTGACTTTCTATCCCTAATCTGCAGAAAGGATAAATTGGAGGAAGTGATGAAGAGATAAAAAAAAATTTTGCTTTGGTTGGATTTATATTTTGGTTAAAAAAAAAATAAAAAATCTCTGACTAACTTCCCACACCCTCTAGAGATCCCAATTATGGCAACGTGGAGTCTTCAGGATGATTTTGGTAAACAGCATTCAAAGTCAGAGGGCATTATTGATCATCTTTGCGCATCTAGAGATGGAATCGAAAGTGCAGTTGTCAGTTCCTCTCTATATGTACCCAGTCTTGATAAGCTTGTGTGTGGATGTGAAAATGGAAAAATTTTTGTAACGCTGGGTTTAAACACTGCAAGAGCAAGACTTTTGGAAAATACATCTTTGAAAGGTAAATTTTAAGAATTTTGTTTGAACTAATCTTTGCTTAAGATTAATGCAGGTGACTGCCTAATTCTGACATCCCCTCCAGTGAACCCTATAAAAATTCTTTGAAAAATAGGCGTGATGGTCAGGTGTTGAATGAGAAAAATAAATGATGAGGATATTCCTTTCCCCTTTATCTGATCTATTAGATCACAGCTTAGTAGTACTAAGGTGCTTTGCTCTGTTAGGAGTCCTGGAATGGCTGTGGGGATTGAGTGGGGGTGGAGTTACCTGGAAGTGAGATACATGGAACTGCCCATATCATGACATCTTTGTCTTCTACCCCTCTAAAAGATCCTTCTACTGAAGGAATAAAAAGGGTGCAACTGGGTAATAAAGCTCCAAGTGCAGGCTGTTGTCCTTATTTTAAGAACATGTTTGAAATTCTTTGATCCCATGTAAAGAATTGTTGTATTTAGTCTTATGAGTCTCCTGACATTTTGTGAAATGTACTATAAAATAAAGAAATCCTGTTCTTAAAGAACTGAAATAATTTATGTACCACCTTGTTTCAGATAATGTGCCTTACAAGGTTCTGAATGGTCATAGTAGCAGAGTCACTTGTTTACTTTATCCACATGATAAATCAGTAAGATTTGATCCAAGCTGGCTGTTATCAGGGGGCCAGGATTCTATTGTGATCTGCTGGGATATATTTACTGGAGGCATCTTACACCAATTTAATCTGCAAGCTGGTCCAGTGACAGAGCTTTTGCGATCTCCAGAAAACTATAAAGTAAGTAAAAGCAGAATAAATTATGTCTAAAAAAACCAAACAGAAAAAGCATCTCTAGATATGTGCGTGTATATAAGTTTAAAAACCATCTGGCAATACTTTTATCCTTGAGCACTCTATCCTTAATTTGTATTTCATTAATTATCTTATTTGCAAGTTGCTTTTAATTTCAGGGGGTTGACTTCTTACGAGTTTAATTTCACTGATTAAGAAAACCGATTCCAAACCTGTGACATGCTAAATTGAAGCTCTTCATATTCTAGTCACTGTTCTTAATATCATGATTATCAGTCAACATGTTAATCTGATTATGTCCTAACTTCTGAAGTTTAAAGGTGTCATCAGTAAGGCTAGGGGTTAGAACATAGTAAGGAAAGATTTGGACCAATAGTATTTTAATCTAAATGTGTATGATTGATTTTGGTTCTTGACAAATCCTTGTGGTCCTTTGCACATATATATTTTTTTGTGGTTTATGAGATTCAGAATAATTTTGTATATTATAAGTGAAATTTATAATAAAATGTTAGATTTATTGTAGTGAATGCAGTATGAAAATTTGTGGAACAAATCCTGTCCCCATTATATTCCATGGGATAAGGATTTTATCTTTTTCCTCTTAGAGAGCCTGTTAAATCATATTTGATACTTAAGGTTGACTCAGAGTTCACTTACATGCCAATATATTAAATAGTGCATGAGATGTTTTGCAATGGTGTAATTTCTTAATATTTGGAAGGCTTCCTTCTAAAAGCTAGGTAGGATTTAATGCCTACTTGGGTGGTTCAATTTTCTTTACAGG
>JBCJKH010054756.1:0-13421 GCA_039877255.1 Loriculus beryllinus | reverse complement strand
GGTGAATTCCTTTGTGTGTCACCAAAAATTACTTACAGGTACGGAAAGGAAGGCTTTGCAGAATCAGAGCCATGTGGTGTAACATACCCAATTTTTCATTAGAAATACATTACTCTTGGCTTTTGTGTCACAAGACCTGACATAATTTTGTTACACATGTAGCAGTTTGGTTAAAGGTAACTTCCTAATACCTTTTCTTCTAGAACTGCTACTGTATATTTGGTTACATAGTTGCTGCTTTGATAGGCAAAGTAGTATGAATCAAGTGTTTCAATTCTTTTTAAGTGAAAAAATGGGAGATTTTATGTTTTCCTGTCAGGAGATCAGTTGTACATTTAGCCTGTCAAAACCAAGTTGGAGATACAGGCTGAAATAAGTATTTTCTGAAATGAGTACGTTCTGGGAAAGAAATCACTGGGCAACTTGTATGAGGCTTGTTAAAATGATGTGGTTGTGACTGGTTAGTGTTGAAATTGAAGTTCTTTCTATTTTGCAGTTAAAAGACCATGGTATAGTGTGTTGTGTGTGCAGTGATCACTCTGTAGCAGTTCTACACCTTCAGAAGAGAGTATGTCTCTTACATGCCAGAAAGCATCTGTTTCCTGTGAAGAAGATAAAATTTGACCCTGTTGAAAATCTGCTAATTGTTGGATGTGAAGACAATTCAGTTTATGTTTGGGAAATTGAAACAGGTAAAAACACAGAGGGATTTTTTGTTTACCTTCCTGAAGTTTTGTTATGTGGTGTTATACAAACCTGATTTATAAAAGACCAAAGCAGAAATCCACCTCATTGAATATATTAGTTTATTTATATAAACAAGCAAGAAATAAAATCCTTGTATGGTTTGAGATATGTCATTAATAAAATGCAATACAAGCTTAAGTCAGATCCTGACAATCAGGTGATTAACTGCCATAACAATGAATTGAGAAGATTTCTAGAAGCTATAAATGAAATATTACATTCTTTAGTTATTAGAATTAAATTTTTAGTCCTAGCAATCCCAAGTGAGAAGGCAAAATTCTGCTTTCTTTAGCAAAATAATCTGAGAAACCTTGGAAGTTAGTTGATAATCAGTTAATTGGGGATGATAATTGCAAAGCTCACAACTATGTAGTCAGGAAAACTAAAGCTGGGTGTTGCAGATTAAACTGTAGATTCCTAGGTGATTTGAGAGTGTAATGCTGATTCACAAGGGTAATAAATGTAGTTACTTGAACTTTGACAGATAGAATTGCTAGGAGCTGTGAAGGTACTAGACATTAAAATGCAGTGTTTTCATGTGATTCAGGTGTGTCATGGGAGGGAGGAGTATAGAACTGATGCAATGTGCAGCATATTAATACTGTATGAAAACACAGTTTAACTAATGAGATCAGAATTTACTTTGCAGGTTATTATAACACACTGTCTAGGCTATCTGCTTGAGATGAGAATGTCCCTTGGCTTAAAGTCCAATATATCTACATTTAAGGAAGGACTTTACAAAATGAGTTCAGCATAAATTGCAAGCCTATTGTGTTAGTAAGCTATTTAATATTATTAAGCTGGCATAGGAAATGCCTTCTGGTGCTTATTTTTTCCTCAAATGTACTTAAATACAAGGTTTAGAATAAAATGAGATTGAACTAACAATTACAGTCCGTTAAAAAAAAGTGGATTTACACTGTATGATTTTTTTAGAGCTAGTAAAAAATATGAAGTTCTCATTTTTGCATTGCATTTTGAGATTTAAAAATTCTTTCTCTGTTGAAAAACACACAGAAGAGAAGGTGCAACTGTTGTATGCAGTGTTGTACTTATTTTTCTTTGGCGTTTTACTGTTGCTGAGTGACTATATGATGGCTTTGCTTAGAATTTTAGCTTTAGTTGCAGTGCTGGGAAAAACAATACAACGTAAAATTTTCAAAAGTAAACATTAGCCCTCGAGTTAGGGCACTCTAAGCTTGTTATCCTGCTTTTACTTGTTGTTGCTTCCTGCATAGCTTTGAATTCTGTTTTCTGATAAATATTTATCATCCTTTTTATGTGTGTTCAGGTATTTATCTAGATGCATGATGTTTTCTGTGCATTTTCTGCTGTCAGGAGGGGGAATGGGTTCTACCCTTCTGCTCAATCCTCTTTTTGGAGCATTTGAGGAACGATACTGTCTTGGGATCTTTCTTCCTGTCCTGTTGTTGTTTTAATCCCTCCATTTTGCTAGTCTCTGTCAGCACATCTGCAGTATTGCAAACTGCTACATTCCTCTCCTCTTTTCTCATCCATCTAAAGGAAGAATGCTTCCTCTCCAATGTGTTCTTTTCTGTACCTGAAGGGATTATGAGATCTGTGATTATTTACCCCTCTGTAATGGCAGCACACACTTTTTCTAGACAAATAGTGTTTCTGTTGACAATATAAGCTGTTATACTGTTATGTCTGCCCCTATATGTGTACTATATGTTATCTTCCCTATGTACACTATTTATCTGCCCCTTTACCAAAAAGCAAAAATGTGAAATTAATTTGATTGCCTACCTGCTTGTTCTGTAGCAGTTGCCAGGAAGTCACCTTTACTAGTGGTAAACTATTAAAGGTAGGATGGAAAGATATTATACTAGATTCCTGTTGTAACTAAGGGAAACGAGAGCAGGCATCTGAATGTTCAGCAATCATTAATGAATACATACATTTTTATGGAGAAGCTTGTGAAGCTGCCATCAGTTTTTGGCAGTTCTGTCTACATCTTCTTTGCTCTTTTAAAGCTGATGCTGAAAACAGTTGAGAAATCTAGCTGTAGGAAGCCTTGATATCAGATGATTTATTTTATTTCACAGCTAAAGGGGATACTTCTCAAAAACATCTAACTGTAGGTAGGCTGTTTCCGAAGTTCAGATCAATTTGAAAGTGAGGTATCCTTGAAGGTGATTGTACTTACACATTAGTTAACTTTTCTAGTGGAGTAATTTTTTGACTAAAGGCTTAGCATGCATTTGAAACTCTGCAATAAAATTGAGCACAGAAATGTAATAAGGAACAAACAGAATTTTTTGTTTCCTTATAAGTCTGTTGTCATAGCTATAATTTGAAACTGATTTTCATCAGTTACTTTCTATCAATCAGAACTTAATCACTTCCTTTAAGAAAGTAAATGGATGAGATACTAAAGCTTTACAACAGACTTGAGCACATAATGATTATTTTTCATACATACACTATACAAATATATTGTACAAGTATATACATGGATTCCTCATAATCTGTGCTATGTTACATCTGTAGGGTACAGTACAACAGCTCCTCAGTTGCTCCTATGATGTCAGTTAAGTTTAAAGTTCACAAAGTGGCAAGTCTTCATGTGCCTTTTGAAAAGACATTGGATTATAAAGGGACTCAGACCACATAGAATATCAATGGAGCATTTTATATCCTTAAAAAAAAAAACAAAACCAAACTGAAAACCCCTACCCAGACCTCAAGCCAGAAGACCTATGCTAATGATATGAGGGAGTATAACTTAATCCATCATATCACAAAAAATAATTTTAAACATTGAGTTAGTAACAAAGCTTATTTCTAGAGCTGTAGGGGAAGCATGAAGAAACACTACTTCTTATCAAGACATACCTTTAGTAGGACTTGTGGTCTGGTGTTTGCAGGAGGATGCACAACAGAATTGTACTTTTATTGTGCACTAATGGGGCTTGCATCTTGTACTTTCACACTTTTAAGATAAACATAATATCTTTGTTTTCTTTGGTCTAGATATTTTGTGTAATGTGTGTATTCTGGTAAAAATTTTGAAGGTTAAAATATATCCCACATCTAAAAAAAGACCAGTTGTGCAAGTTTTCAGCTTTTTACTTGTTCATTACATTCGTTACATGGTGCTGACAGCTTACAAGTATTCCAGACTTCTGGAGTTAAGTACATAATTGCCAAATAATTCACTCTGTCATCTTCAAACTGAAACTTTTAGTTGTTGATATGAAGAACTGTCTGTGTAGAAAAGGCAGTTCTATATGTGGTGGCTTTGAATTAACTCCTGACAGTGGGGATACATTGCACAGTATGGTGCAGTGGGGGTTCTTCAATTAAACAAACAATTTCTTTCCTAGATTTCCAGACAGTAAATACTGTGGAGTAAATTCAGTGCTGCTGCTTGTACTTAACAATATGCAAAATGATTTTGACTCATTAATTCTATGGAGATGCAAATTCTTGCACTCAACAGTGCAAGAACTAATAGCTTCTATCACCATACAATGTCCAAGGCAGCCCAAAGAAGGGCTTGGAGCAGAATTACATCTTTAATGCAGTTTTATTTAGTATAGCTGGATAACTTTCTGTAAAGTGTAGTCAATTCTTTATACATCAGTGAAATTTAATAGTGTAGGATTGCAATGGTACCACAGAGACAGAAATTAGGGTATATTATAACTGTCAGATTTAAAAATACTGTCTACTTCCAAGTTAAAGGAATTAAAATTGATGTCACTGTTCATATCTGTTGCATTCTCAGAAAGGGTGCAGATAGTTAAAAGTGTGATTATTTTAGTTGCTGTTCGTATATGTTCTTTTACTAGTATCAAGCAGGAATAAGAGTTACAATCACCACCTCTGAAGGAAAACAGCTATAACACAAGAAAGGATGCAGTTATTTGCTACATTAGCAGTTGACAAAATTGTTTTATTTTTTATTCCAGTCGGGTATTGCTGACTGAAAGATGCCATCTAGGGTAAGCCACCTGGGAAAACCTACTAGGATGTAGTGTAGTTGGTTTAATGCTGAATTATATCTGTATTGTAGGAGAGCGCAAGAGGTCATGGCGTTGATCCTTGAAATTGGCCTGACCCGGATCAAGAGCTATGTAGATACTTTGCCAAAGTGGCACTGAAGTATTGTTCAGATATATGGGAAAGCTGGACACAGCATTACAGACAAACCTCTCCAGAAACACAGCAGCCTTTCATTATGATTTTCATCTGTTGGCAAGTGAACAGGCAGTTGTGCATAGTACCATATGCTTATACCTGCAAGTATATTCCCTAGCAAGCATATTCCCTACCTGTTAACTAGGGTGAAGAGTAGTAGTAGCCTTGTGCTTGGATTCTATTATGGGAATGGACATAATATAAACTTTTGTTGTTTCTGTAACCAAAAAGTGTTTGTTTTTCTTCTGGCTATGCAGTTATCTTCATGACTGAAGCTTTGCCTCTTTAAGTGAAAGGGGAGGACCTGGTTTTGTCAGGCTTGTATCACTGTTTGCAGTTGAAAAAATCTGAACGGTGTTACTGTACTGGAGTTAATGGATAACTGGGAGAGCAGCCAGTCTGTGCGTAACTTCAGGCTGTGGGTTCAAGAATTTCCATGAATATTTTAATATTAACACTGGTGTAGAGTCAGCGATAATTCTGTTGAATTTGACAGAAGACTTGACAAAAGTTTAGGGGCATATAGTACCTATGACTGCCTCTCAGTTATACCAGTTTAGCTTCGAAACAGTTTAGCTTCCATCAGGTAATTAAGAGGCAGGCCCCTTAAGCAGATGAAAGATGCCATTGTACAGAACAGTTCATTGTCCAGTTTCCTGTGACAGAGGCTGATGTTCTTTTTCAGAAAACGTTCTGAAGTTTTATAAAGACTTGTCTTTTTAGAAGGCTTTCATAATAGCTTTTTTCTATTTTGTTGTGGGAGGGATGTTGTCACACAGATTAAAATCCAAACTAGTACTACTTCATGTAGAATTTGTTGTACCCTATATTCATGAGACTGACAAAGATACCTTATTTTACGTAGTGAATGGAGGTTATCAGAGATTTATGGGTTGCCTTTAGTCCAAATAAATAGGCATTTCAGCATAGTTTATGCTGAAATGTGTTGAATACCATGAGTGTAGTTGACTTCAAGTGAATTTTACCTTGTCTAACTTGAGATTTCTATCTATGCTTAAGAAGTCTATTTATACTTAAATCCTCTATCTATGAGCTAATTGCACATGTTGGCTTGATAATGAGCAGAAGGAAGTAGGAATAAGTAAAAGTCTTTTTCCCCATGAACTACAAGGGGAATCTAAAGGAGGAGAAGGAGGGAGGGGGGCCTAACTTGCTCCTTGCTGGTGTTACAGGTCTAGAATAAGATAAATTCAGTCTCATTCTTTTAGTCCTTTGGAACAAAGAAATTATTCTAAGTTTAAATGTCATTATTACACATGCATGGGGGTGGGGGTGTACTGCTGTAAAAAAAAACCCCACAACAGATGCCATGAACTAATTGTGTAGTTTAGTGTATTTGCCTAAATTTTAATATGCAGATAGGGCAACTTTCCATTATAACTTTTCATTATAGTAGAATATCTTTCCATGACAAATATTGATCTAATAATACATTTGGAATATTAACATAGCATGTGTACAGGATATGCTCCAAACTTATGTGTGCTAGAAGACAAATATGAAAATCAATAACAAATTTTATTCTAATTAAAGTGCAGAATATTTTTTCCAATAGCCACCACTTGAAATCCACTTCAATAAGGAAATTAACTGTTACCTGTATTGCTTTTACATTTTCCTAAGCAGTTGGTCTCTTTGCTTTTTTTAAAAAGGTAAATATCAGGATGATAATATGTAGTAATAAAAAGATCAGTTCTTTTTTACTTGCTCTATAAAGCATATGGTAGCATGTCTACAGAGCCACATTGCTAATATGTATTCAGAGCAAGGAAAAGCTGGGTAGAATTTAAAGAGCAATCTTCCTCTCTGAGATAGCTATCACCATTTATCAGAGGTAGATTTAGCCTTTCAATTAGTACTAGCTTAATATGACTTTATTCTGTGAAGTTCATCATACTTGCGGAATGAATTGTCTACTAATTTCCTGTTGTTTCTGTTGCCTTGCAAGTCTTGTTCTGTTTTATTGTTTTACAACATGCTTAGTGTGTTTAAAAATATAATAACATCATTTAACAGAACTTCCTGTTCATTATCATAAGACATGCTTAACTTTGCATTGCCTATGTTATATTTTTCTCGACCAGGGAGTGCAAATTTCATAACTTTCTTGCTTCATGCTAGCTGAAACCCTAAAACCTTCTTGAAGCATATGCCTGAAGAGTGTTTCTGCTGAGGTCCGATCTCCTGTATAGTCAAAAATAAGTGTATGCTTACAGGCCTTTTCAGAAGATCCAGTGGCTAAATCATCTTACAGGCTGTTTATCTGAATATGCTGAGGACTGTCTTATTGCATTGTTGTCTGTTACACTATCACTACTGTTACTGTTAATATACTATATTGGAATAAAGTCAAGTGCAGATACCACTCGCTTGCATTCATAGTGCCAGCTTAAACAGTACCCCATGTCACAAAGGACATTTGTCCAAAATGCAGGAAACTTCTTCTTGTCCTTTTAAACGGACCAGTAAAGGTGCTTTCACGTGTTCTCATACTAGTGCCATCATAATTTTTCAATAACTGTGTAGAACTTGTTTCTTAAAATGGTCTGTGAGCTCTAAAACCAAAGTTCAAAAAACTGTGTCGTATTTGGAGCCCTAGGCCTGGGGATTGGGGGTTGCTTTTCACATACCAATGGGTGTTTTTTATTTGTTTTTTTAATACACAAAGCCTGATTTATTAATTTTGCAGAAGTACTGAGTACTCTTGAAGGCTCCAGTCCTTCAGAAACAAGTAACTCCATTAATTTTTCTGATTGAAAATATCTAACAGATTTTTACAAAATGCTTAAATTACTTATGTGTAATTTTCAAATTTAGTACTGTTTTTTTCCACATAGGGCTTCCTACCTATGCAAGAGTTGTGGTGATCATAGTGGTTCTTAGCACTTAATCTGTGTTTCAGTTAGTGGCAGTGGTGATTTTACTGTACCTGCTTGAAATGTGCATTGCTGAGAAATAACATTCATAAGGTATTTGATTATAAAGCTTAAGTATAGTACCTGCTTGGCTGCTCTTTTATTCAAATACTGTCCTCACCTCCAAATTGTTTATGGATCCTTAGTTACTTGGTAACATTCTATACCAATTAATTAACATACAAGACACTGAATAAAAAATAAAGACAACTAACATTTTCTACATAAAAAAGAATTGAATGATAAGTGATTTGAAACACTTGCTGAGAAACAAAAAAATCACACCACCTTAAGGTAGAAGTCAAGCATAGAAAACTGTAGCTCAAGCATTTAAAAACTACACAGGTATCAACAAATTTAAACAGGCTTTTAATAAGATTGGCACCCCTTATAAAATATGTAGTGCCTAGCATTAGTCAAACCAATCTGTGTGATCACTTCTATTACAAAAGAAAGCTGTATAAAAAAAATGAACAAGTTCAGAAATACCCTGAAAACATTTCTCATGATGTTAAAGTCACATTGAGTAATTTGACCTGTTATGTAAAAGCTCTTCTATTTTCAGAATCATTCTTGCTGTGGAGAATATGAAATGACTGATTGTGGTGTAATAGATCAAACCTTTGATCATTTTGATGGTTAGAAATGCTGGAACACTTTCAGACACTGTTAGAAGATAATTTGTATGTAGTTATGTGTGCTCCAATGTTTTTTGTAATTGATGCTGACAATAAGTCTTCTTAAATCTCTGATTAAAATCTATGCAAGTATCATGCAGGGTGTGGGGTTGTGTGTGGCTGGGTTTTTGTTTGCTTTTTTAAGTAGATCCTCATTCAGTCTAAACATTTTTTTTTATCTCAAATAAATCAGTGATTGAACTATGTAGATAACTAAGGCTTAGTTTTTATCAGGTGGCTGTGAGGAAATAAGTTGTACAGTTTTAATGAAACTCTTAAACTTGGTTTTATTAGTTTCAGAGTTTGAGTATCAGCTGTCTGAACTTGAGAACATGGTCATTATTTTGCTGTGGACTTGTGCCTAGATTATTGTAAAAGCAACAGCAATTACACTTCTGTGATGGTTTTGTCCTTGCAAAATTTGGTCATTTACAGTCTATTTGGTATCTTCCCTCAATTTCCCTTTTTCTCCCTCTGTGTCTCCATCTTTTTTTTTCTCTTCAAGTCATTGGTCAGAATTAGACTTGAGTGTGGCCTAGCTGATGAATTCTGTGGTTGCAGTTCATATGCTGAAGGCTGTGGTGTCGCTAGGGTCTAAGTCATAGGAGGCACTTCCTTTCTGGTTTTGAGGAATTCTGTGAAACCTAAAGATCTGGACTGATGGATAACTCTGTTTTAGGGTCTCTGGGAGCTACATTTGGGAGGTCTTCTGTGGAACTCGCTACATGCCTTTTTTTTGGGTTTTGGTTTTGTTTTTTTTTTTTTTATTTCTTTAGCCTTTTTTCTTTTTTTTTCTTTTTTTTTTTTTGGGGTGTGTGTGGTTTTTTTCTTTTTTTTCATGTTAGTTACTCACAGGCTCTTTGTTCACTTCCTCCTGGCTAATGAAGTTTGCCTGTAGGGTCTGATGCCCTGGTCCACAAATTCTCACAAATTCTGCATGTATTCAGTTCACACCTGTGTGATAACTTTCCTTCATTTTAGAATTTATAAAATATAGTATTGGAAAGCAAGGCTTTTGTGCATACTTCTGTCTCATGTTAAGACAAACAGGTCTTGTTTGATATTCCTAATAATGAGACTTTAAACATTTATATTGCACCTGATTTCATCATCTCTTGTGAAACTATGAAGAATAGCCCTTTACAAAACTATGGCTCAAATACTGAGTACTCTGTTGCATTACTAGGAGGAGTTAATTGAAGACTGTGAAAGGCTTGTAAGTCCCCTGAAGGGAGCTTTTCGTATTTGGAAAAAGGCTCTAGTGATTTAGCTCTTCTGTTCTTAGGTCATGGTCTGACTGTCAACATTAATAGTCAGGGCAGACACCACGTGGGTTAAGATCTTGATTTCTCTCCTCCCCTCCACCTTCATGCTTAAGAAGCATCCTTAGAAAAAGGGAAAGCCTGCAGGGAGTGAGTTAAGCCCACTGTGCAGTATTGAACTGAAACAAGGTAACTTCTTGGACCAAGAGTAATTGTAACTTTAAACAATTAACACAATGCAACATTAAACTGTTTTTGGTTTAGACAATCTTTCTCTAAGAAAGCAGCTCTGTAAAGTTCAAGGTATGTTGAAAGTAACATACACGATGAAATGATAACCTAATAGAGGGAGAGTTACCAATTTACCATAGTTTCTCTGTGCATCTTCCACTGTCTCCTTAATCACTTTCTAGAAGACCTAAAGGATGAAGAAGCATTGGTTAGCCTATTTTGAAAATGTGAATGAGAAATGGCAAGCATGAATATATACTCTTTAGAAGCTGTTTGAGCTTTTTGTTTTAATTAGTTAAGTTTTATCTGAAGGCTGACATGTTTTTGCCTTTTTTATAGGATCTTATTTTTTATATATGCAAGTCTCAGGTCAGTCTGTGGCTTGCACTTGAATATTTTATAGTTCTCTAAATTTGAGTCATTGTTCAGTAACTACTTATTGATGTAGAATAATAAAGGGTAGTGGAGCTTGGAAAAGTCTGTCTCGGAAACAAAAAGCAGTATCATCTCTTGCCTAGTCTGTCGAAGCTAAGGACATACACTTATACTGAGAGTAGTCAGGTATCTTTCTATTCATATGCATATGTGCATGCATACTTTCATGTACTTTATACTAGCTGGAACATGTATGGAACGTAGCTGTATATCTGTTAGAAAGGATGTGTCTTTTCCAGCTGATAGTTGATCTCTATTATTTTATTATTATTAATAAAGTAAGATTATATGTATTTAACACAACAATAAAAAAAATAATTTAAAAAAAAACAAAACAAAAAAATGGAAATAGGGAAGATTGGCATGGTAAGAAGAACTTGTATGGGGGAGGGTTTTCATTCCAGACATTAAAGGCAAGATTCTCATCCTCAGTCCATGTTTCAGGTGATAATAAAGAAATAGGCAGAAACTGCTCGCATCTCTTGTAAGCTCTTCCATTCAGCCCAGTTCAGCAAATTTTACGTATTTCAACAATTCATATTACAGGATTATTGTCCTTTGCTGTTTAGAATAGCTTAAATGGAGTCAGGGAGACAACAGGGGGGTTCTAATGTCTTTTTTCCTGGTGTGTTGTGTCTGCAGCAGAAATCCCAAAATTTGAGTTTGATTGCCTTGGAGAACTGCTCTTTTTACCTACATATGTAAGACTGCATTATATATAAGATCCTGGTAGTTTATGGTGCTCTTCACAGCCATCTTTAGCTAAAGGGTATCTTGATAGAAGTTATTTTGAAAATGCATATTCTGAAGAATGTCTGTAATGCACAGCAGTTGGACCACAAGACTGAAATCTTCCAAATGCAAAAAAACATCAAGGATGGTCTGCCAAAACATTCTCTATGCTCCTCTATACAGTGCTGTAGTCACAGGGCATCTTCTTTGTTAATCTATTCCTGTATGTAAAATATTCCTTTAAAGATTATTACCTTTTAATAGGCTGGTGTTTGTTTGATCTCTCCTATTTGTATTTGATAGAATGTAATTATTTTTGTCTGGATATTGGTTGGGAATACATATGCTTACTTAATGCAATGTTTGTTCCACTTGCTGTGGGCCGTTTGATACTAGAGTGGTAGGCACTAGCAGTATGGAGAACTCTTTCAAGTGAAATGCTTGACAACTGTTTTTGAGCAAGATGGTAGACTTGTGAAATTCAAGCATCTTCCAGTAAAGAACATAAGTTCTGTTTGCCCGATTCCAGCAGCATAGAAGAAAGTGGGTGGGAATTTCTTTCCAGATGAAACGTGTGTTTATGGAAAGGGAGATCTTGGCAGAAAATAAAACAATACTGCAGAGGATATTTGTTCTAAAAGGTGATTTTTATTTTTTTTTCTTTTGCCACTACTAAAAGGATTTGTTCTTGACCACATACTCTTTTCAAATAAAACCAATTCTGAAACCATTTTTCATTCACAGATCACCATTACACTGTAAGATTCAGTTGAGTTACTAGGTCACAGCAGTACTGCAATATTGAGGATTTTCAATACTTTAGTTGTGACCGCAAACAGAAAGCACTGGAGCCTGATGATATGACAGGTCATGTGATATCAGTGAATACCTAGTCTTGAGACAGGATAATATGTGTGACCTCCTCAGTAAAAATGCATCATTCAGTAAGAGCAGAACCCAGAGAACTGTGTGGACAGTGATAATATCAAGAGACACAATTTGTAGTATTTGGTCTAGAAGAAGAATAAGATGTTTTAACAGTCTCTAGCCAGTCACATCTGGTGGTCCAAAGCTGCCCAGGAGAGTAAAATACTCCAGTCTTGTCTGTTCCTGAGACTTGGTTGCCATGGTCACAGCTTTAGAGAGATAAAGACTTTCTTTTCCTGTATTTTGTATGTATAGTAGGGGGCCATAGCAGTGGTGTTGCTGCTATGTAGAAAACCCTGTATTTTCCCTTTCATTCATTGTTACATATACTCTCCAATCAAAAGCTTTTGGGTGCGTTTTGTTTAAAATACTTCAGGTTTCAGAGTTGTTTTTATTTCTGTCCTCTGTCCTGTATTCCCATGTACAGGCTTTGCTTTTTCTTACTCCTTTATTTTTGTTTCCTTTAAAATCAGAGACAGCATTCCTGATAGATAATTTCCTGGAACAATAACCACCCTGCTTCAGTATTGCTTTAACTCAGAAGTGGTCAGAATGTCATGGTCACATATACACATTCCCCTCTCCCTGCCTGTTTGTTTCTTTCAAATATGTATTTAGGAATCACAGAATACAGATCTGTTTTTGTTTCTGCCATCTACTCACTTTGCAAATGGGTATTTTGGGCTCTTCAGAAGTGTAAAGTACACTGGATAACAAATACTTTGTAGTACCTGCCTCTTTCCATCACACCTATTTCCCTATGCTCTTTGTGCCCTCTTATTGGAGGTCTGTGTACACAGAAATCTGTACATATGTCTAAACACATACAGAGATCCATGATTAAGATGTATATGCAAGCAACCATGCTTTATAAAGGAGCCATTTTCTAAAAGGTACTACTTGTGAGAGAGTTTAGATAGCTGTTGTGGATGATATATAAATAATTTAAGACGGAACTCATAAGGTTCTGAAATTGATTTTAGGATATCACAGACTTCTGTTAGTAAGAAACTAAGCTGGTTGTCCAGGGCATTGTTTTCTGCCTATAAATGTGCTTAAAAAAATAAAAACCAGAAAGAGTAAATATTGTGACTCCATGTGAGGGGCTGAGTTCCCATCTCTTTCCCAGTGTGAGTGCAGAAGGGATTTTTTGTATTAAGTAGTTAATTTTCTCTTTTCCAAACTACACATGGAAAATGTTACAGTTGCTACAAGCATGATTCAGTATTACCTTAAAAGGAAGTCTTGGTGTGACTAAAATAAATAGGCTTTTTAGTCTGGTTTGCATAACTGTTGGCTGTTGC
>JBCJKH010054755.1:0-11069 GCA_039877255.1 Loriculus beryllinus | reverse complement strand
ACAGAGAGCCCCCCAACTAATTTGATATCTTGTTGTCTCTGTTAACCTCAGGACATGCCTCATCCCAGGCACCGGGGCTGCAGGGTGCGTACAAAGAGCGCGGCTGCGGCTCGGCACTATGCTGGGCTTTCGCTAGTCACAGCAGATCTGTCTTGGTCAGGTTTGAATCCGAGCGGAGTTAACTGGGTTGGGAATACAAAAGCACCACCCGCCCACTGAACCTTTGCCCCTGGAAATTAATTAATTTAATTAACGTGTTGATTGTCATGGCACCCGTCAGAATGGGATCTTCCCGGGGCCACACCAAGCTCCAGCCTGCCCTCGCTGTCATACAAAGGAGATGGGCTTGGGGTTTAAGAGCTGAGTTGGAAGCAAGTGACTTCTAAAGGCACTGAAGTTTGAGTCTATAATTTATTTCTCACCCAACTTTTTCCAAGGATGGGAAAAATGGGAGATCTGAGAAGCTGCGGTTCATGGTGGAGGACAGGCACTAGGGAAGGGAGCAGAGTTAGAGCGGAAAACTGCTGGAAATAAGCTGGTGTCCTTTGGCTGCTATTGTGCAACAAGCTGCTAAATGCACCAGCCTGAATACTTGGTAATAACTGCCTCTGAAAGCAAACTAGAAAGGAAAAAGTGAAGTTTGTGCTGTTAAACAGCAATATAGTGCCCTTCAAGAGGAAGCAAACCTGCCCAGGAAGGACCTGACTATGCTAGAAGGAGACCAGGCAGTCTGTGACCACCAGCCCATAAAGCCCAGCCTTTTACCTTCTCTCTTATCCTTCCCTGCAGTTATGGTTTGTGGATGAAAAGTAGGGCAGGGTAGGGAGAGAAATAATCCCAGATCATTTTCAGATCCTGAATCTTGAAGATAGATAAATGCTGCAAAAGCTGCCATGTTAAATATAAACCCATTATTAGATGGCCAAAGGATTACTGGTGATTTAGAAAGCTATTTTAACTTAATAAATGCTATATGGAACTGTTACTACCCCATGATGAACTCATAGAGCTCGATCTCTGTATGCATGCGATGCACAAACCGTGCTGCAGTCCAACCATATCACCTTGGGCTGGGGTATGTCACCAAGGCTAAGAGACATCAAAAACTCTTTGCTATAGCCAAACCCAGATCTCTAAGTGCTGAAAAGCCATACTGTGTTCATTCTTCGCTGCCTCACTTTATATTTCATAATGACCAGTTAATGTTTAATTAGACTTGTATTTTAGTATCATATTTTAGTATCAACCAGACTCCTTCCAAGACTACAAGAGTCTCAAATCTGCCTAGGAATGCTATTAGAAGAAGGAAGCTCTCCTACCCCTGAGAAAGGAAAGAGATTGAGAGAGGCTTTCCAAGTGCCTTCCAGCAGCAAGTGGATGTTTGCTCAGCAATTTAATCATATTTGCTGGGAGCATCCTGCAGAAAGCTGCTCACCCCCATCCATGGCAGAGGCTGGGTGGGACAGGGTATGGATTTCTCTGCCCGGGAGCTGGGATATGGGTTGACTGACATCACCATGGGTACTAATGACAGAAGATTTCCCCAAAGACGCTTGGGGCTTTGAAGAACGGTCTTTCACTCTGTGTTGAACATACTGATAAAACATCCATGGCAGAAAACTAATCAGATCATCCCTAGTTTGCTTTGCTGTTTGCTCAAGTCACTATCCCATGGTTTACAATTATCTCAGTCAGAAACCATACAGATGTCCAAGCTGGCCTCCCGGCTTTTTCCTTAAGAGTCCTGCTTTGGAGAATAGCAATTTCTACCAGGAAGTTCTTGGCCAAGTCCTGCATATTTAAATCTATCTCCAAGGAGAGAGAGTCCTGCTCCAGCCTCCAGGCAAAGCTGAAGCATCCCCGCACTGCACACTGCCAAAATAAGCATTTAAAAATCATAAGTCACACACCAGAAACTCAGAGACAAAGATTTATACGTGGAGAGGCAAGGAAGTGGGGAAAGGAGGCGAGACTCTCAAGATGTCTGTGGGATTAGATTTCCACAGCCATTTAAAATGGTTGGGAATCCAATGTGCATATTTTTGAGATACTTCTGGGAATTCCAGCATTTCATTCCACAGCTTTTCCAGTGAGCATCAGTGCTCATGTGCTTCTCTTCACTCATGTGTGTCTTGCAGTGGCTCAGGACCAACATCTGGGTAAAGTGGCAGTAGTGTAGCCATGGAAGTCTACTTCTACTGGCTTGGAATGTTAATCATCTCACTGTAAGAATCACTTTTTAGGTAGGTTAACTGTTAATAATCTACCTAGTTATTCTGATGGGTACGATAAGGATGTATGACCATGTATGCAGCAGCTTTTGCCTCTGCTGGAGAGTGATGGAGATGTCCTTACAGCCGCTGAAATGCTGCTGATAGGGGAAATAAACGGCTCTTGGCCCCCGAAATCAGACCCTCTTCCCATCTGTTTGTCTCAGTTGAAATTTGGAAGAGTGCTTCTGCATCTGAAGTTATCCTGGTTTGCTGAAGGATCCTGCAGAAGGAGCATTGAGCCCTGCAGGCAGCAGATCTCACACTGCCCGAGGAGCCCATCTGCTCCTACACATGCCACAAAACACCATCATTGCATGAAGGGCAAGAAAGCTTTCTAATACAGAAGAACCTCATAGCCTGACCTGCTTCTTAGTTATGGTTTTAACCACATAAGAGCTTACAAACTTGAAATAATAATCCTAAAGATATTTAATATCTAAAATATCCTTAAATAAAGATTTGATTAATGTGAGCCAGAAGATCATGACAAGTAAACTGAAGAAAGTTCAGTAAATCCTTTAGCAACGTTTTAGAGGCCAAATTTGTCAATCTCTGCTCAGGGTAAGTAGCCTGTTACAGGTGGCATAAGGGGAATTCATAGATTCCTATATTTGAGGTTATTTACGCCTTACTTTTCAGTGGGCTGCACCTCAAGGACTGGCTCTGCAGAAGCTCTTTCAAAATCGATTTGTTCAGAGGTTGTTTAGCTTGGATATTCCCAGAATGGTCCATCCCAAGCTGGGGTGCATTCCTTTCCCTTCCCCTCCGCTCTGCACCCTGGAACCAGCCCAAAGCATCGGTAGCAGCATCAGCAGGAGGAAGGTCGGCAAAGCGGGTATGGAGCACCACCGTCCGGTACAAAGCTAAACTGGAGGGTAAAAAGGAAAAGGTTTTTCCTCTGTGAAGATGCACAAAGTTCTTTGCTGAGTGTCCCGAGTAGGGCTGCAGCCCTGAGAGGGGGAAAGATACTCTTGTGCAATCAGAGTGGCCACATGATATTAAGTGGTACCTCCAAGAGCATCTGCAGGGCTCAGATTTTGCAGGCAAGATGCACCCCCAGAACAAAGGAGAGACCTGAACCTTCTAAACCTGTGCTCCTGCGGCTTGGCTGTCCTTCGTGTCACAAAAGAAGGGTAGCATCTCAGGCAAACATCGGCCTGGTACGGCCAAGGGGAGGTTGGTGCATGGGAATCTCAAATTCAGCAGTGTAAAACCAAAGAGAAGTAGTAGACAGGGAGTTTGCTTTGTAGATAACAAGCATAAAGCAATGGAAAATCTCCTGTGTCCTCAATGGCTTTCTGTCCAGGCTCAGGACATCTTCCCCATCACTCCCCATGTCCCTCTGCTCCCCCTGTGTCGCAGCTCTGCCACCCTATAAGGGTCAGTTCCCTGGAGAAAAGGATGAAAAAGCTTTGTTGCTGCTCTCCAAGCCCTACAGTAACACTGACAGCAACATCTCAGGGCCAGACTCTCCATCTCCTGTGCTCTGCACACTCAGGACAGCCTGTCCTCAGTGAGAGCATCTTGTCACTGGGTAAGGAAATGTTACTAAAAAGCTGGGCTGATGATTTGTGCACTTGAGGTGCTCCATCTTTCACATCCTGAGGCTGAGCATTCTGATAGCATTAGGAAAGCTGGGATTTCTGAATTGAGAAGATGGGTTAGAGCGCTGTCACTGCGGAATTGGAACTGGGTCCCAGCACTAAGCCAATCTCTGGAATAATTTCTCAGCTATTTCTCTTCTTAATTTTTCTAACCAAAAGGCCACCGAGTGACCAGAACACTTTCATGTGTTGGATCAACCTGTTCTCCTGTACCGAACAGGGGATGACTTAAACAGGAGACAGAAAATGCTGCTTCCCTATTGGCCGTGTTGCTTGCCCCATCCCCAGAACACATGGCCACCCTGCGTGGTCTAGCCCTGCAATGCTTATCCTCCTGCTCCTTACCTGCAGCTTGGCTTTCATTTAACCACTGCACTTAATTTAGCCTCTTTTCATATTTTTTTTCCCTCGCAGAGGTGCTTTAAAGAGTTTTCATACATTATAGAGGGGATGGATTTATTTGTGCCAGGCATATCACAGGTCCCACAACACAGGGTGTTATAAAAGCTCTGACTTTGATAAATCTGTGTTTTGTCTCACTTCCAGAAGATGGAGCCAGAAAGCCGGCAGTAGATGCTGCAGCGTGGGAAAGTCACTCTTGCTCATGAACAAATCCTGTTCCTTCCCAAGAGTCATCCTGTGGTGAGGAAGGTGGCACATCATGGGCAAAAGAGAGGCTACAGGGTACCAGTGGGTTCCTGGAAAGAGTCTGGGTTTCCTCTTATCTCCTGCACAGCTCCCTGCACCATGTCAGAGGATAGCAGGATGAGATGGGATGTATTCCCAGTCCTGCTGCTGATATTCTCCAGGTGACCCTGATGTCCCTGTGATTGCTGGAGGAGACAGATTCAGGAGCGCAGGATGCTAAACCTGCCTGCAGTGGGAAGCAGAGGTGCTGTCGCTCCCAAGTTATAATTCAGTGCCAGGTTTTATCCTCTTTCCACAGCCTGGAGCAGAGTGTGGTTTCTGGGAATGCATTCATCACACACACAGAAACCCGATGGATGTTTTCAAAGCACTTTGGTTTTTTGATTAATAGCAGGACTCCAAAATTTGGGGTGGGAAGTGAATGATTTGGGTCATATTTTCATAACAATTATCACCTATTTTTCACTGTCTGCAAGAACTATCCAGGGGAGTTTGGGTTTGTCATTTTTAGATGTTTCACTTACAAAAACAACATTAACAAAAGGTGACTTTTTAGTCAAAGACTTTACTGGTTTAACTTGCTTTGGTTTTACCAGTTGTATTCTGTCAAGAGGACAGGTTAGACCAGGCCCCATCCTAGGAGGATGCTTGCAGAAGAGCTTCAGTTCTGTGACCTTAGAGGGTATATTAGTCTGAAGAAGGCTTTTGCTGGCTGCTCTATGCCCTTCCCTTGGTGCCAGGGTTCAGAGAGTGATGGCTGCAGGCAGACACACTGTAGTGTACCAGCTTTATCCCATGGGATGCTGCCAGTACACTGGCACGTCTGGAAGCCCATTCAAGGCTGGGCAATGCCAGTTTGGACACCACCCAGAGTAGAAAAGCATTGAAATGCTCCAGCTTTCCTTCCTCATGCCAAAAGATGCCTGTCATGGGCTGCACCCCCCTTTTTGACTACCATCTACTTCTATAGCAAAATATAACCTGAATGACAATTCCAAGCTGTTTATGTGGCTGCAACACTTTCGTTTTCCAAGTAGCAAGAAACTCAATGCATTTTGTTTTGCGTATTCAGGTAATAGCATTGCTTGAGTGCCGCTAATGATTTATGCCCCTTTCAGCAGCAGGACTCTGGAAAACTACTTGGAAGATATGAACACCAAGCTTTTTCTTTATTTTCTCATCAGATTTCAATTGTTATGATATATGCCCTCAAGAGACTGCAGGAGAGGGGGGCAGGGGAAAGCCTTTTATGGTATATTGGGATCCATATGGAAAAAATATTTCCCACACATCTGATTC
Organism: Loriculus beryllinus; assembly: GCA_039877255.1. Taxonomy (NCBI): domain Eukaryota; kingdom Metazoa; phylum Chordata; class Aves; order Psittaciformes; family Psittacidae; genus Loriculus; species Loriculus beryllinus. Next base: position 5,245 of record JBCJKH010054755.1, on the reverse strand, counting down.
AATACAGCGTGCACATTTGTAAGGCACATGTGAATGAATGCCAAGAGAGGGGAATTTTTATGAAAGCAGACTGATTACATGGCAAAAAATATAGCAGTTGAAGCTAGATTTATTTACAGCGTAGTAAATAGGCTGCTCAGAAGGGCTGGCACTGTGCTGGGGATCAAGATGTCTGGAGAGATGGTGAGTTATGGTTGACAAAAGCCTCTCAGGACAGCGTTCCCTGAGCCAAGGTATCCGTGTGTCATGTCTTCTTGTGTCATAACAAACCCAAATGCTGGATAACGTTTTTATCAGCCTCCTGGAGAAAGGAAGGAAGAATGTTGTGAGCTAAAAATGTTCAGTAATGCATTAGATGGGGCTCCAGAGAGTTGGGTTTCATTCCCATTTCTGCTCCTGCTCATCAGAGTGACCTGGCCAAGCTATTTCACTGTTTTCACACCAGCTGGAAGCAAAGTGCCTCCTCCATTGGGATTGTGAGACCTGGGAGGGAAGGGAAGGAAAAGGAAGGTGGGATCCTTCATCCTGGGTTTGTGTCAGCACTGTCCTCCTGGTCCAGAGATCCTGTCCACTGCACAGCAGGACCCTGGAGGATCCAGATGTAGGGTGATGGAGGATATCCCCAGGGAAATGGGCTTACAGAAAAATGGAGCCGAAGTCTGCCACCCCTCATTGGGCACACAACATTCCCGGCCAGTCTTCCTCCACTATGGAGAGAACATCTGAAGGAATAAGACTTTCCCCCTTTCCCTCCATTAACCCTAGACTAAGGAGTTTCAGCTTCGGGATGAGTTTTCTGTAATTCAGAGTTGCTCTTTGGTTAGTTTTGTTCCATATTTCTCATTCCTGCTGTTACCTTCATCTCTGCCCCAGTTCCATAGTGCAAAAAGGGACTCATCTTTATTTCCCCAAGATCAGGAATGATTTAAATACCTGCCCGTATAGTTAGGGGTTCATTTTCAAAGTGGGGATGAACTAGAGCCAAAACGATCACGCCAAACATGAGGAAATTGTGCTGAGCTGGAGATGCTCAGTAAACAGTAAATCTCTTCCTCTCTCACAACAGTAGATTGCCCCATTAGCTTTTCCTGTGTTTAAATGATGGGGCAGGTGGAATCTGTCATCCTGCTTGGAATTAGGCTAATTTGGGACAAAACTAATGAGCTTTGAAATATTTATTTGCATAGAAAAACAGGGAAGAAAGGCTGAAAGAAGACACCAGAATCCTGTTTAAAAAGTACACCAGCATGTATGAACGCACACACACACATACACACACAGGCTTTTTCTTAAGCAAAAGCAAACCAGATTGCATTACCCCATAAGATTAGTACTTTATTGAACCTCATTATAGGTTCACGTCCTCCCATAGTCATATCCCACTGTGTTATTTTTGGCACATGGAGCCATCGTGATTTAGTATCCTGTGTGAGAAAAATGAAGTCTCTTTCTGAAATATGTTGACTATTATTCCAGATGTGGTAGTTGCCCGAGATTCTTTTCAAGCAGGTTTTTATGGCTGAGGTTGTTTGAATCAGGCGTTATTTATTTATATGCTCAAGTTAAAGAAGGGGTGGGAGCAGTTTTTAATGAAAGCCCAAGGAAAAGGGATAATAAAGTGTGCTCACTGGAGAAAGCAATATTTACACATCACTTTTGTATGTTCCCCAAGAAAAATAAAGCGAGGGCATACTGAAAAGCGCAGTTATTATTTGGTGTTCTCCTGCAACAGCAAAATCCCAGGAAAGGGCTGAATTTTAAGTAATTAGACTTTCCAGTTAATTAACTGGTTATAACTCTGTTATTGGCAGTAGGTCCAGGAGAGGCAATGAGTCATTGCAGATTCTTTCAAGGCAACATCACAGATTTGCAGATATAAATGAGGCAGAGGCTGGGGGAGGGAGGAAGGACCTGCATCTCCTGCTGCCACACAAAGCTGCCCATGTTCCCAGCTGGAGCTTGGATTTACTGCAGACTCTATGTTGTGGATGCTATAAACAGAAAAGGCTTTTGCACAACCGGATTGGGGGCATAAAAGGAACATACTAGTGGGCAGAAGAGAAGGCAGCTGAGGGGAACGAACAGGACTAATAAATGGATAGATTGGATAAGAAATAATAAGAAATGAAAGTGGGATGAGACAGGGTATGAACATTTTGCCACTGATGTCAGCAGGGCCGGGATGTAACTCAGGTGTGCAAGAAAGGAGTGTGTCCATCATTGTTCTTCTGGGCATTAATTGACCTCTCATTATTATAACTGGGGGAGAACTTTATCCGTGAGCAAATGCTCTCTAAATGCTCATTGAGGAGCATTCTGTGGGTGGCCCTGAGCATAAGATGTGATGAAGAGCAGCAGCGCTCCTGGACCGTGAAGTGTGAGCATCTCCATAGAGCAGCAGGCTGGGATTTGGATTTCAGGTTACAAAGAATCCCCCCTCAGAAAGGCCAAAAAGAGGAAAAAAAGTTAAAAAAAAGGCTGCAAGAAACCTGAGCCAGAAGACAAGCTCGCTTGGGAGTGGGAAATAAGGATTTAGGTCCAAGTTTCCACTGAAACATCCAACTTACCCAGCCCTGTGTCTGCTCCCACAGTGATTTTGTCATGTACATTCCCTCCCACGTGTCTTGAACAGAACTGGGAATGGAAGCACAAAAACACCAGGTGAAAAGCTTTTCCATGGAGTTTCCTCAACTGCTGGGAAGAACAAAGTCCCAGGAACCATGGTGTTTCCAGCCTGTTTTGGCAGACTGAGCAGGGTGAGATGACGCGATCAGAGCTGAGCACAAAAGTGGGTTTGAATCATCCTCCGAAAGTGTTTCCTAAAGGTTTTGGTTTTCTTGGATTCACCATCAGGAATAGTTTGTGTATGTGGTGAGTTTAATGCGAGCATAAATGCCTACAGGCAAATTCTGCCTGCAAGGACCTGGCACATGAGATTGACGCCGCCTCCAGTTAAAGAGCATAAGCAAATGAACAAATCCATCACCTCTTGGGCAGCAGCAGCACCGAGGGGAGCCTTGTGCAGCTGTACAAGGCCTCTTCCACCAGCTGGGTGGGAATGAGGGGAGCTGCAGCCCCTCGCTGAACCGCAGCAGTGCAGGATAGATCCCCAGTGAGAGCTGCTCATCAGCACAGGGACGATGCTATGGATGCAGCAAGAAGCCAGCTCTGCCTCATGCTCCTCCATGTTACCATGACAGTCTGTGAGCTGGGACAGCTCCAAAACACAAATGAAACACAAAGGAATGAGGTTGTTGCGGGTTCCTCCTTTCCCCCCCATCACCCACACCCCACACCCCACCCCCCCACCCCCCCCCTTGAAATAACAAGAGCTTCAAATAATATTTGAAAGAGAAAATAAGGGTGAAATGCTTCCACATCTGTGCGCACACCCAGAGAGAGCAGCACAGGAGATGGGAGCACATCTCAGGGGCAAAGGATGATTAAACACCATGACTGAAGCTCCATCTTCATCTTCCCACCTTCACCTATCCCACCCTCAAACAGACCCATGCTCAGCAATGGGGTCACTGTCTCACCCCATCTCAGCATCTCATTGAAGGAGTGAGCACAGGGGCTATATGGCTTGACAAGGTCAAAAGCCAATGGTAACTGCTGGGTCTGAAGATCTCTGTCCTTTCTTTTTCTAGTTCAGCTAAACCCTAAGGCTGGTGATGCAACTGCACTGGGAAATTGTACAGACACTGGGCCCTGAACATCCACATTTCACCTGACACTTTCCACATTCACTCCTGACACTTCGGGTTGCTGCTCTGTCACAAGGTGTTCAGGCTGGAAGGTTTAAATTGAGCTGGGAAGTAGACAGCAAAAACATACAAAATCAATACAAATCCATTCATCTGCTGTGTAAGGATGTAATAAAATCCTCCTGTACTTTTAACTAACATCACCGTGTCCTAAATTGTGCCTGAATTCAGTGGCAAGACTTGGTTTATTATTAAAGCTCCACAGGGCTGGTAACATACCTGGATGCAGAATTTGCTTTTGCAAGTTAATTCCACACCAACTCCTTAGCTTGCTTTGGTAACAGTTCATGTGAGTTTAGTTCACTCCACACTGAAACAGATGAAGAGCACTCCTACAGTCATCACAACAGCTCAGAAGAGTGGGAGCAGGGGCTTTTCAAGCTTTTGTTGCTGCTTCGCGAGCCATACTCACCTCTTGCATCCCAGGAGCAGGTCCTGTTGATTCTGCATTTAGCCCACAGCAATAAAGAGAAGTGCTCAAAGTCAGTAGACAGAAGCCAGAGCAAAATAATCTTCAGCAAAACAAAGCACCAGCTTTCTGGGTCTGCCTTCAAACAAAACAAAATCCATCCCAGCACAATGAAACTCTCATTTATCAGTGGCTCTGCACGGCTGAAGCAAGGAAAAAAGGGATAGAAGATGTGCAGGGACCAGCTGGCTCTTAGTCCCACAGTGGGTCCTATAGGCAGCAAGAGACCTGCAGGAGCTTTGTGGGGCTGCATCTGCTGCACCTCATCCCAGTGTCTGTGTGCCTGCCTTGGGGCTTCACACTGGTACTCAAGCATCAGCCCATCTCCCTGAGATATAAGCACATAAAAGGGATGAAAATATCTTTAGAACCATAGCACTGAGGAGAAAAATGAAGAAATGTGGCCATAAAAGAACTGGGTTGGATGCGGGTTTATTTTTATCCTCCTTAAGCAGCATCTGACGGCACAAGCAGCATCCTCAGGCTGAATGTAAAACCACCCTGATGCTGTGGAGCCTCCCAAGTGGCTTTTGGTGACCTGGGAAGCCTGTGCCTGATTTTCCCTTTATTCACACCAGACTGACACCAGCAGCAATCTCCAAGTGGCCTACACAAGTGAAAAGAGGAATCAGGCAGGGTTTTGGCAAGCTTTTCAAACGAGTGCTCGGAGGGTTCTCACTATTGGCCCCAAAAATAAAAGAGGACAAATCTAGAGAATTAAATCTATAGCTGCTGCTCCGAGTCTATGTGCTGATAGCCAGATGTTAGCTTTAATCTGGGTATTCCAGCCAGGAGGCACAGAAAGGGCAGTTGCAGATTAGCTGCAGGAAGGTTAGCTTTTATCCTATGGCCTTCATCAAGTGTTCAGGAAACTGAGGAGAAAGTAGGTATTACCCATTTGATGCTGTGATAAGGCAGAGGAGATTGAGCTGAGGTAAGGGCAAAGAACTAAACAAGACAAGGCACTTCTGAGCCAAATGTTTCTGCTTCAGGTGGGTAGGTGTTGCCT